>JANZLX010000005.1:28290203-28307171 GCA_025531955.1 Erythroxylum orinocense
CCTGCTGGAACGGCCTCGAAGGTCCAATCTTGGAGGACAAAATACTTCTTCGTGAGGCCTCCAGGGTCCTCTTTCGAAGCCAGACCGTGGAGATACACGTTGGCCGAGCAGTGGAACGATCTTTCGACCGTGTTCCTTAGCGGGGAGGAGCAGGAGGTGGTTGGTTGAATAAAGGCGCTCGGTCGGTACGACTTTGGTCGGCTCGTTATGGGGTATAAAGGGGAAGCCTCGGCCGATTCGTTCTTGATTTGCCCCTCGCTCCGGATTAGCGGACTAGGAGAAGAAACTGCCCCTTCTGGTCGACACTTTATGATTTTCTTATTTGCAGTATTTGTAGGTGTTTGTTTCATCTTCTAACCTGTTACCGTGTTTATGCAGCCATGGTGAGAGCTAGCGCCTTTTTCGAGTCTTCCAGCGCTTCCAAGGGCCAATGACGGGTTGCTAGGCCGTCCACTAAGACCAAAAAGCCAAACAAAGAGGGGGAGCTTAGCTTGGAGGTTGCTCAACCGACTATTTCTGAGCCGTCCACAGCACTCGTCCAGGCGACGGCCCCCGTGCAGCCGACACAGGAGGTGGACGTGGAGGGAGAGGATAAAGATGTGGAATTGCTTCTCAAAAGGAGAAAAACCGTCCGGATTCTCGACCGACCACCCTGCTCGGCGGGATCCAATAGGGAGAAAAGAAAAGAGGCGGAGGGAGGGGAAGATTGCATGGCCCGATCGGAGGAGGGTAAGAGGAAGGAGCGATTGACGAGCGTCGATAAGTGGGAGCCAGCAATTAGTCTAGATAAGACAGCGACACTTGGGAGCATCGATATGACACTTCATCTTGCCGAGAATATCATTCCTCCCATGGACGAGAAGTTTTTCGACTCGCTGGATGAGCTGAAGCTGTCGACTCGCCTCGTTCGTAACTGCGCCAGGGATCTGGCGTTCGCTTATTCCACACACCGCCGCGTAGTGCAACTGGTTGAGGAGCGCGACGTTTCAAAAGATAAGCTTGCGGAGATGCAGGAAGAAAGAGACGTTGCGCGAGCTCAACTTTCCTCTTTGGAAGAGGAGAATAAATGCTGGGAGGATGAGAGGAACCTTTTGAAGGGTCAACTCGCGTCGAGGGAGGAGGAGAAGAGACGGGTGACAACGGACAGGGACGAGCTGGAGGAGAAGTGTCGTGCGCTGCAACTTGCCAACGAGGGTCTGAAGGGAGAGGTGCGTGCTGCCAATGCTAAGGTAAAGACGGAAGACGAGCTCCGATCCAAGTTCCTTCAGGACTGACACGAGGCAGTGGATGCCAGATCAAAGGCTGAGAACAGGGTGAAGGAGTTGCAGAGCTCCATTAAAAGGGAGAGAGTCGCTGTAATCAAGCGACGGCAAGAGCGACATTTAGAAGAGGAATGCCATGAGTATGCTTGCGACCTGGTTCTCACCACCCTGCAGAGCTGCCATAGCGTTCACGTTCCTGACGGGTCAGATCCTCCTTCCTTTGAGGACTACGCTGAGCCGATGATTCCTCCCGATCTCGGCCTCTCTTTGGGAGAACTCATGGAGGTGGTCGAGAGAGAACCTCGGGACATTCCGGATGATGAGCTAGACCTTAGCTCAGATGAGGAGGAAGAGGAGCCTCCCGAGGGTGTCACTCCGGTTCTTCACGCGGATCCTTATCCTACCACGGCCGCTCATCCAACCTCTCTTTATGCCGATCCGGTTACTTATCCTCCTGATCCTGCTCCAATTATGATGACGGCCTCCGATGCCATGTTATCCTCCCCCGAGGCTACTTCTTCTGAGCTGACTGTTGGCCCGTCCCTTCCTATGAAGGGATGATTTTTATTTTTGTTTTCCTTTTTGAAGCTCATCTGGTCGGGCTTGTGGCCAGGGCAAATTTTTCGGAAGTAAAAACTTGTTATTGTTATCCTTCGCTCGCTTTTTATTTCTATTAGATGCGTATGAGTGACCTCTTTTTTCAAGCAACAGGTGTATCCATCACTCGAACGATAATAATGCCAACCGATGTATCGAGGCCAAGCAATCCGAGATTCTCTTCTCGGCATCGCCGGGTTCCAAGATCTCAGTTGGAACTTGGCCAAACGTTGTTGGGGCCCGAGCGTTGCTCGAAGGCTGAGCTATGTCGAAAGCTGAGCTATGCGGCTGAGCATAATGTCGAGGCCCGAGCGTTGCTCCAGGGCTGAGCGATGTTGAAAATATTGTCGAACGCCGAGCTATGCGGCTGAGCGTTGCTTGAGGGCCGAGCGATGTCAAAAACATTGTCGAACGCCGAGCTATGCGGCTGAGCGTAATGTCAAGGCCCCAGCGTTGCTCGAGGGCTGAGCTATGTCAAAGATTTTGTCGAAAAGCCGAGCGATCTGTCTTTTTCTATAGCGCATTTTGGTGAGATTCTTTTACCAAAAAATTTAGAAACTCTTTATTAATGAAAACGGGAGCGTGAGCCATTAAAAAACCTGACTAACGGGGCCAGAAAAAAGGTACCCAAGGCACAAGTAATAACGAAGTACGTAAAAAAGAAACAAATAAACTAAAATAAAACTTATCTACTGGTGAAACTTGTCGCTCGTGTATCGTGTATCCCAATGTCTGACCGATCATCCCAGGATATTTCTTGGTTACTCCGGCTCTTCTCAAAACAGTACCCCTGATCTTTATGTCGCTCGACTTTCTTCCTCAGCTCTTACACCCAAAGAACTCGTCAAAACTAATGCTCCCTCAATGGTTCTCGTTTCTGCTAAGTAGCATTCTCTAGCGATTCTTTATTGACCCCTGACCTTGCCAATGCCATGGGGGGTCGGGAACTTCATTGCTTGATAATAAGTTGAGACAATGGCTCTGAGGGCGTTTTGTGTGGCTCTTCCGATTATTGCATTGTACGCCTCTACAAACTTTACCACTAGAAATTCGACGTCCTTCTCCACCTAACATGGTTTTCATCCAAACTTTACCTTCAAGGAGACTTGGGCAAATGGATAAGCCGATGCTCCTGTTACCCCCTTGATAGGTCCCTCAATGGGCAATAGTCGGTCCTCCGGTATCTCCATTTGCTTAAACGCATCGTAATAAAGTAGGTCGACTGAGTTGCCCTTGTCAATCATTACTCGCTTTATGTCACTACCCTCCATGTTCAGAGTGACCACTAGCGCATCATCATGAGGGCAGCTAATACCGTCTAGATCGGATTCATCGAACGAAATCATTCCATCGTTCTGCTGCTTTTTCTTGGCCGACGATTCTTCAATGACTTGTTTGGCGTATCTTTTTCTACCTTTAGCGGTCGACCCTCCTGCTGCACTACCCCCAAATATCATGTTGATGACCCTAACTGGTCGGTCATCTTGCCGCTCGGTATCTCTATCTCCTCTTTCCCTGGACTATGCCCTCGTGTCTCATCGATCGTCAGTATTCCTATTCTACCGCCCCGCATCGTTCCTGTCGTTCGGTCCCCAAGATCTTCGCCAATTCTCTGGCCGATCGGTTCTACCCTCATTATCTCGAACGACGATGTTTTCGTGCTTTAAGAATCTACGCAACCTCCCCCTTTGGATAAGGAGCTCGATTTCTCTTTTTAAGTCCCAACAATGCTTCGTATCATGACCGACATTCCTATGAAAACGACAGTAGAATGAGGGATTCCTTGTGTCTTGGGGAGCTCTCATTGCATTGGGTTCTCTGAAGGGTTAGCCCTCAGCTCTCATGACCTCCAGCACCTCTGCATATCGCCTGTTGAGGGGGGTGAAGAACTCGTGTCGTTGATCCTTTCGGTCAATTGGCCTTCTCCAACTAGATCTATCCCTCTGCCGTTTATTTGAATCCTCAGCTCTACCGCTCGGCTCTCGATCATCTGCTCTTCGCTTCGTATTTTTCAATACTTTTTCCAACTGAATATTTATCTGCTCGATTCCTGATCTCCTGAATAGATCAGGGCTGATCGAGGGCCACTGACTTCTTAAATTCCTCATCCCTCGTGTTACTCATAAGGGCGGCTAACATGGATGAGCAGGTGAGATCAGGGACCTCTACGGCTTCATTATTGAACCGAGTAATGAACTCCCGTAAACTATCGTTCCTTCCCTGGGTCAACTGCATCACCTCCAAAGCTGTTTTCTGTGGCCGTTTACTGGTAGCAAACTGATTGAGGAATAACAGCTTGAAGTCCTCGAAGCGAGTGATGCAACATGGCGGTAAACTGTTAAACCACCTTCGAGCTCCCTTTTGAAAAGCCGTGCAGAACGCTTTGCATTGAATTGCGTCAGGGACACAGTGCAAGTTCATCATCGACTGAAAATATTGCAGGTAGTCTAAGGGATCGGTCTTTCCGGTATACTTCTCAGTGGTCGGTATTTTGGTGCCGACTGCAAGGAGACTATCTAGAATTTTCGGGATGAAGAGAGAACTATATTGTGCGGACACTCGGCCCGGGTGGGAGCTCATGGCCAGATTGACTCGGTCATCCACGATTCTCTCTAGGGCTCTAGTAGAGTGGTGATCGGGCGGCAAGCTAATATGCCGAGCGGGGTTCTGCTGTTGTTCCGGTCGAGACTACAGAACCTGACAAATCAACATATCAGCCGCTTCCTCCAATTGTTTCTTGGTGAGGAAGATTTGCGGCGGTGCAGGGGGATTTGCATCCAGGAGGCGCTGGAAATTGGGATGTGAATTGACCTCCGCGCCGTCCTCCAGGGCTGTGCTTTGTTCTTCCTGATTTTGGTTGTGAAACTGCGGCTGATCACTCGGGCGTAGAGATTGAGTGCGAGAATCAAGATGTGGTGGCGGACGAGCAACAGGTTGTTGCAAACCCATCCGTTACATCGCAAGGGCCGTGACTGCGGCTATATCAGGATTGGCTGCTGCTACCTGGCTGACCTGTGTGTTTCTAGATGTGGTGCCCTGATGCCGGGCCTCACGGTGGGCGCCAACTGGTTCAGTCGGATTTTGCTGAACCGGAACATCACTGTTTGGATCCATAATCTTGCGTGATCTCGACTATCGAATACCTGCAAAACAAACAAAGGCACACCAGGGGTTGGTTCCCGGAAAACCTCTCCGACGCTCAAGTCAGTATTTTGATAGTAGTTCGGTTGCTGGAATAGAGAAGAAACTAGGGTTTAAGTCTCATATCTTTATCATGGTAGAATAGTACCTTATATATGCCGTAGGTTGCCACTAGGTTTAGGTCTTTACGTAAGTCTTAGTGTTTGCATGGGAAACGACCTCCTACTACTGGGCTGTCAGTGTCTGGGCTTGAAGTTGAGCCTCATTTGGCCGACCCGACCAGGTTCATTATATGATTCAAACACATTCAAACCAATCAATTCAGTCTAATACACAGTACCATGGAAATTGGTATTTTTTTCAATAATTTTTTATTTTCGAAAACCAAAAGAAACTCCATAATAAAATAGTTTATATTACATGGTTGCTCTTTTAATATAAACCAAAAATTATCTAACTTTGTTTGCCTAATAGCTCAATGAAGTGTAAAATATAAGGGTTAATTATTCAAAAACAATATAATCACAATGAATAAATTTATCCAATGAATGTTAGCACTTAAAGATTATTTTTTTTCCAAATTCAAATGTTTAAAATTTGAAAAATTAAAATATCTAGTAATATTTTTAAAATGAATTTTGCAAAACCTCTCACCTTCTTCTTAAGAGAAGATTGGGAAAGGAGTGCCAAAATTAGCTGCCAAATTTTGTGCATCACTTTTGGGTACCTTCTTTTTTCCTTTTTGGTTTAGACTTGTAGATAAGTTGCTTAACTTTTAGTGCCATCATAGTGAAACCTCGCAAAAGAAGCACAAAATAATCAAAAAACGTAGGAGAGAGAAAGGGCAGGAAAAGTTCTTGCAAAAACCTCCAAAAAATGATATTTTCTAGTTAAAAAACATTAGGTTTTAATGCATGGAATGTTTAAATGGATGAAAAGTAAAAGAAAAGTGTGAAATCATTGTGAAAAGTGAGTGAAATTTGAGAGGAAATAAGATAAGAGAGAAAAGGGCTACTGATATGTACTTAATTGATTGTTTAATTATTTCATAACACTTAGCGATTAATGACATTAAATTGCTTAAGATATTCACTTTGACTCCTATGTGATTTTAGGCATAATTTGGAAGCAAAGAATTTAAAGTGAGTCGAAAGCACAATATTTAGGTCATTTTCTGAAGATTAATTTTCACTTATCTTTATAGAGCAAGAAGAAGAAAATTAAACGACAAAAAGAAAAAATTCAAAGAAGATTTAAAGTTGGTCATGGCTATGCCAATTGAATACTACTACCCAATTTAATCTAGAGATTAATTAACTTTCCTAATTCGTAATACTACTAACCAATTGAATCTAGAGATCGTATCCTACGTTATTCAGTAGTTAGATTTAATTAACGATCATATCTTGATTAAATACTATTTAAGGAAGAACTCGAGTTAATTATTAATCCATAATTAATGATTGCTAGGAGAGGTAATATGTTTAATTAGGGAGTAGGCCGAGATTAAACCAAAGAACCAAGTCCCTACCGAATTCTCTTTTATCATTTTTCTCATATTTTCTTTAATTTATTTTTATTAATCTAGTTTCATTTTATTTTTTAATTTCAAAATCCAACCCCCCCCTCGCCACCACCGCGTTAAACTTAAATACCAGTTACTTTTAGTTCAGAAACTTTACACACACTTTCTGTAGGATCAATCTAGACTCACTACTTCTATAGTAATAAGTATAGTTATAATATTTTGACTAGTGTTACGACGCTCTGTCAGCTGCTAACATAGAGAGAGAAAGAAGTAAGGATGAGGAAGAAAGGTGGTTTAAATAGGCTAGGGTTTTATATTGGAAGTTTAAAAAGGGAATATGTGATTGTGCATCCCTTGCATGATCGTACAATTAGGCAAATAACCTTCTGGCAAGATCGTGAATAAGTGGTTTAAATAGGCTAGGGTTTTGTAGTGGAGGGTTAAAAAAAGAATATGCAAGATAGTGTAACCCTTTGCTATCATACGACTGGATAAACACCTTTTGGCACAATCATGTATGGTTGGGAATAAACTATGCATGGTCGTGCTAGTGGGTTGCTCCTCCAAAATTACGAAATCATGCAACCACATTATCATACAACCTCTTGGATATTTATCCTAACCAATTGACACACTTCAAATTATAAAATTCATCATTCAAGCTCACTCCAAGATAAACATAAAACATAAAAGTAATAAAGCAATTTCAAACATGAAATTGAAAGAAACCTAACTAAAGCATAACATGCTAATTTTAAGTTCCCTAGTTTGACCATTTTAGTACAGTTATTTTAAAGAAAAAGAAAGGAAAGATAGTACCTCCCTTTTATATGAATATGCTCCTCTAAAATATAGTTTGCATCAATGTCTATTCACATCGAATGTTTCCTTTTTATTATTCTCTAATTTCAAAGCTCCATGTTTGAATACTTGGGTTACTTTAAAGGGACAACTCTATTGTGACTTGAGTTTTCGTGGAAAAAAACTCAATCGTGAGTTAAATAATAAAACCACATCTCTCACTTTAAACTCCTTTCTTTTATATTAGAATCAGAAAATTTTAACTTTTTCCTTATATAACTTGACATTCTTATAAGCATTTAGTTACGGCTTTTCTAACTCATTTAATTGTAGGAATCTCTTTTCGCTAGTTGTCTTCTAATTGAAATTTAAAGCTTTTTTTTCACCCAATATAACCTATGCTCTAGCTCCACGAGTAAGTGACAAGCCTTCCTATAAATAAGTCGAAAGGGTGCAGTATAAATTAGAGTCTTGAGGCAGTTCGATAAGCTGATAGAGCATCATCAAGCTTCAATGCCCAATTTTCCTTGAACTATTGACCATCTTCTCCAAAATTCTTTTAAGCTCGTTGTTGACAACCTTCAATTGGACACTTGTTTGCAAATGATATGGAAAGGCCATTTGATGGTAGACTCGTTGAAGTCGCCATTGCTTCAAACCATTTTGATACATAATATACTCCCATTAAAATATAGGTGTTTCTCATAGAGGATGGGATTGGTTTCATGAAATCCAGTCCCCATACATCAAAAACTGCTACCTCTAGGATCATCTCACCTCTCTTTGAAATATTCATATTGGTATTTATCATATTGCACCACAAATTCATGAGCATCCTTGAATAAGTTAGGTTAATAAAATCTGCATTCTAATACTCAAGTTGTCATCTTGTTCACTCTATAATGCCCTATATAAGTAAAATCATGACAATGTGTTAACATGTCTAACATCTCCTCCTTTGGAACACATATCCTGATCAAACCATTAGTGCAAGTTTTATAAAGAATTGGGTCATCCCATAAGTAGTGAGTGCACTCATACAAGAACTTTTTTCATTATTGATAAGAGAAATTGAAAGGAAAGATACTACCTGCAACATAATTTGCTACATTAGCATACCATGGAACTAATAAGTGTTTTATTATCATCAAAGATGCATTGGGAAATTGCTCATTGATATCTTCACTCTACTGTAACTCCCCTCCTTTGAGATGTCACAGGTGATCAACACCAATTTTTTTTCTCCCTTTTTGTCTCTAATCTTAATATCAAATTCTTATGGAAGCAGCACCCATCAAATAAGTTTGGATTTTGTGTCTTTCTTGGAAAAAATACCTCATCATTACATGGTCGGTATAGATAACCACTTTAGATCCCAAAAGATAAGAGGAAAACTTATCACACATAAATACAATTACTAGCAACTCGTTCTTAGTGGTGGTGTAATTGAGTTGGGCTTTTGCTAATGTCTTGTTTGCTTAGTAGATAGCATGCAACTTTTTATTTCTTTGTTTCCCTAACACACATCTAGCTGGTTGATCTCTAACATTGCACAAGAACTCAAATCGCATAACCAATCCAATGACGTCAGTATAAGTGCTAAAATGAGTGCCTCCTTCAACCTGTTAAAAGCAAGTAAACAATTATCATCAAATATAAATGGCATATCTTTAACTAATAAATTAGTTATAGGTCCAACAATGAGATAAACGTCCTTTATAAATAGAATCTTACATGTCCTAAAAATGCACAAACGCCTTTGATATTATTTGGTGGTGGAAGATTCTCAATTACCTTTATTTTGACTCTATATACATTTATTCCTTGGCACTATATTTTTGTCTCAAAACTATTCCCTTGTGTGCTATGAAATGACATTTCTTTTAATTTAAAAAAATCAATTCTTTGTATCTTTGAAGTATTCCATCTAAATTCATCAAACAATGATCCAAAGAGTCTCAAAAGATTGAAAAATCATTAATAAAAATTTCCATTATTTCCTCAATCATATCTATAAAAATGGACATCATATACCTTTGAAAAGTTATTAGTGCATTACATAACCCAAACAACATCCATCTATAGGCAAATGTTCCATAAGGACATGTGAAAATGGTCTTGTTTTAGTCTTTTGGATAGATGAAAATTTGACCATATCTTGATTATCCATTAAGGAAATAATAAAGTGTATGGCTAGCTACCCTTTCAATCATTTAATCTACTAATGGTAGGCGAAAATGAGCCTTCTTAGTTAGCATGCTGAGCTTTCAATAATCAATACAAACTCTCTAACATGTGACTGTTTGAGTAGGGATCATCTCTTTCACTCTCTATCACTGTTATGTCTCCTTTCTTAGGTACACATTGTACTGGGCTATCCCATTCACTATCCAAAATAGGTTGAATAATACCCACTTCTAATAGCTTCACTACTTCCTTTTTGACCGCTTCTTTTATATGAGGGTTTAGGCCTTCTTTAAGATTAATCCTATGCGTCACCACATTAGGAATTAATCCACTTATGTTAAAAATTTTCCATCCTATGGCTCTCATCCTCTTCTTAATAGTCTTTATCACTCTCTTTTCTTGTTCTCTATCTAATTAATTTGAAATTATAATGGTTAAAGTGTGACTCTCGCCTAAAAAGGTATACCTAAGATGTGTAGGTAAGGGCTTTAACTCAAGAGTGGATGGTTTCTCAATGGATGGTGGCACGGGTGTTTTCGTTCTTACTAAAATCTTTTTCTTTGATTTAACAACCAACTCCTCCTTTCCTAATTCTCCATCATTTTCTACTTCCACAACACAAATTAATAAGACAGTAGCAAATTGGTCTATAGATGTGAAGGATCAACAATATGTATAAGGAATAACATAATGGAAGGAGAAAAAGAAAAATTAGAAACCTTATCAGGTATTTAATTTATGTTGATGTTAGAGAAACTAATCTTATAGCATATGCCTTAGCAGTAGCTAAAAGTATAGATGGTGAACCAAGGAATTAAGAGAGGTAGTAGACAATAAAGATGCATCAGAGTGGTTGGTAGCCATAAATGAGTAGATACAATCTCTAAATGAGAATGAGACATGGAAATTTGTACCTTTATAAAAAGTAAGATGTAAATTGGTCTTTCAAAAAACAAAGGTATTCCTAGAGCTGAGTCATCTAGGTTCAAGACACGCCTAGTGGCACAGGGCTTTTCACAAAAAGAGGGAATTGACTACAAAGAGGTATTCTCAATAGTTGGAAAGCATAAGACAATTTACGAACTTTTAGTCATAGCAAGATTATTTCATTTGGAATTGGAGCAGTTTGATGTTAAAAGTTGCACTCTTACAGCCAGTATTTTTTTAAAAAATTATAAGAAGAAAAATTACGTGTGTTTATTGAAGAAATCTTATAAATATTGAAACAATCACGAAAGACAATGGTACAAATGCTTTGATGCATTCATATTGTCTCATGAATTTGTTTGTGACCAGTTTGACAACTTTGTTAACTATAAGGTGTTAGATGGTTCATAAATATGTTTGCTACTATACATTGAATATATGTTAATTGTAGTTAAAGATAAGATTGGACTTAATAATATGAAAAGCTTATTGAATTGTGAGTCTGAGATTAAGGATTTGAGTGTAACCAAGAAAATCATGGGGGTGGAGATTTGGAAGGACAGGAGAGCATGCTTGTTATACTTGTAATAATACAAGTACATTGAAAAGATGTTATAGACTTTTCAAATGAATTAGTAAAGCTGGTATGACACCTTTGGCATCATATTTTAAACTTGATACTGGTGTATTACCTTGTTCAAAGCCAAGAAGGATTACATGAAGCAAGTTCTTTACTCGAATATAGTTGGAAGTCTGATGTATGACATGGTACGTATAAGATCGTTTATGTACATGTAATTAGTGTGGTAAGCATGTTTATAAGTAATCATACGAAAGCTAGTGGATTATGTGATAATAAGTACGACTGATATTTACTTAGTTTATGATTCTAATGATACTTAGAGAGGTACGACTGATATTTACTTACTTTATGATTTTAGTGTTTCAACTTATACATATTCTAATTATGGTGAATGTCTCTTAAGCAGCAGATCATTGATGTGCTATATCTTTACTATGTTCAAATAAATAATTATGTTTTCTAAAGTAGAATACATGTCATTAACAAAAGGGGTTAGAATAGGTATATATTTAAGTGGTTTTGTTTATAGTTTAGGTATAGATGTGCATAATTATGTTATTTATTATGATTGTCAGCTAAAAATCTCATCTATTATGTGAGATCAAATCATATGGATATCAATTCAAACTTTATCCGAGATGTTATTGAGAATAAAGAGTTTTTCTATACAAAGGATAGCCACTAAGAATCCATCATATATGTTAACAAATTCATTTCTTAAAGACGTTCAAGCCTAACTTGGACTTGGTGAATACTCACATAACAAAAAAAAAAAAAAAACTCTTGAAAGCTCGTAAAGCAAGAAGAGTTTTCTTGATTAGACTTTAGAAAATTCAAATCATGGTAAAAAATCATGAAATATTCTAATAAAATAAAACTTTAATAACTTTAAGCTTCTAAGTAAAATAAAGTTTAGTGCCACTAAACTTATATGAAAATAAAATTTCAATAACCTTTTATGAAAATAAAATATCAATAAATGAAAATAGAATATCAATAATTTAAACATTTTATAATAATAAAATTTCATTTTGATTAAATTTTTTATTGGTAATTTTATAAATTCCTTGCTAATTGTATAAAAATTTTAATTGTACATTTTCTATGCCAAGTCAACTAGATAAATGTTAATTTGAGAGATTAGAAAAATTATAATCCATCAAAATTCAGAGATATAGGAAAAGAGAAATTCATTAATGCAATAATGTTCAGATTTTTGCACTGCATCCAAAATTACTTTCGATTAATAAGGTCAAGGTTCTTGAATGTTGAAACAGGCGATCATTAGATTATTATGTAAATACATTGTATTATTATATATATATATATATACACAATACTTAGAAACACAATGGCTATAAGTCGAAATTAAAATGTAGATCCCTCCATTTCGATCACTTATTAAAGAATTCAGCTTCAATTGACACTATTCTTCCTTTGTTATTTGTCTGCAAACTGTTTTTGTTTTTGTTTTTAATAACAAATATACAATAACGAAGTTAGGAATTTGTTTCAGGAGCAATGTAAACAAATCCACCATGGGCATTGGACGACATTCTTTTGACAACCTTTATATGCATACAATATATATATATTCTTTAAAAAAAATTTGAGGGCTATAGCTTCGCTACTGTTGATATAGCCACCAATATCAACATCGACAATAACAATAATCACTCAACCATGGAAAGATGTAGAACAAGAAAGTTGCATACACCAAAAAAATTCGTAGTTAGGAACATCATCAGAACCCCTTGAAGCACCAGCTAGGGTGAAAAACTTCCCACTAAAACTTCAAAAAAATGATATGAAATCTCAGCCATTCATTTTATAGATCCTACTTACGTAGACCCACAATACAATAAAATATTATAATATTAGACAGAAGATCTAGACTTTTGAAAGACACGAGTGACTGACACTTCCGTTTCCAAAACAGTACCATCAAAGTAGCTAAGCACAAATTTAAGAAATCCAAATTAGCCATGCGATAAAGAAACTAAGAAGACAGATAAGACCCCATGAAACTCTCGTCTACTCCCTAAAGGTAAGTGTACGCCAGAGGCAAAGACAAGTATACGTATTTAAATATCAACATATACAAACAAAGGAAATTAAGGTTGCTCCAAAAAAGTCACTTAGTTACAACACTCAAAAAGACTCTTTGCTTTTGCTTTTTTCTTTTCCTCTCATTTCCTTATCACGAGAGAAATTGGCTAATAAAATCTCTGTATAAAAATAAATAATAAAGTGAAGAGAACGTTTTAAGTATAAGGGCCTATAAAGAGTAACTAGTTAAAGGTTTAAAGTTACTCTCATACGTAATAGAGTTTCAAAAGAAGGAGCGCTTAACAGGAGGCCTTCCGACAGCTCTCATCAAATTGGCCACCTCAAACACACTGGCAACTTTTGTTCCTCTCTTGGCCTCAGCAGATGCTCTCCTCTCTTGTGCTTTTCTGTGTGCTTTTGCCACCTCATTCTGCATCTTCTCTAGTGCTCTTGCCCTTTTCTCTTCCAGCTTCCTCTATACACAAATTTTACATATGAACCATACCATAGTTGTCTAACAAATCCACTTATCGTACAATTAAAGTTGCAACTATCACTCTCACAAATGCTTGTCCTTCAAAAGGTCCTTCTTCAGTTTTGTTGCTAAATGCATCTTTGGATCATCTTACTAACAATAATTAGTACACCCAAAACTTTTGACCACATATTTATCCACTTCATCCAACGAATCCCATATATAATTGTAACACATGGCGATAACATATCTGGTTTAACTGCTTAAGTAAGTCAACATAGCTTTTCTGCATGGGAATGTAAAAGACTCCAAAGCACCACATAAGACAAATTAAACTACCACGAAAGTTAAACAAACCAAGTTATTTCAGTTTTCTTACGTACCTCAACTTTCTTCATCCAAGAATTAGCCTTTTGAATTTGCTCACTCTCCCAACCATTAATTACAGCTTCGTCTCTCTTAAACCTATTATTGATCTTCGAAACTTTGGCGTTCTGCCATGCAGATATCTTCGTCTCCACCTCTTCTTTCTTCACTCTCTGCACTGACATCTCACCACCACCACTGTCTCCGCCGCTATATCCACTACTGACCTGATCAGACAACATCCTTCTTGAACCGGGTTGATCTTGAGCCAAAGGATTATTATCCGGCACAATAGCCAAAGGGTTTGTCTCTTCAGGCACATCGTGATCATTCTCTCCAATCCTAGTCAGAAAGTTGCTCATCCGATTGGTACCATCGTTATTGTCGGAGTAGTTGTTGCTGTTGTTGTTACTGCCCTCTATAGCGGACCCTGCAAGCACGAGAGCGTTGAACTCTCTGCTCATGGAAGTGAAGTTCTCGGTTGAACCACCAGTTTCACTGCCCATGGACAGGGGCTGTGACGGATTGCTGCCTGTTTCCCAACGGCCTCTTGTTGGTGGCACAGGCACAGGGTGAGGTGGGGTCAAAGCGTGAATATCACGTACATATTCCGTTTCCTCCTGCTGATCCGAGTCGTAGAGGTGACTGGTTTCTCCATTGGTAACGGTGGTGAGATTACTGTTGGGTCTTTGAGCACTTAGCATAGAGAGAGGGTATCCGATAACTTGATTAGTGCGGTTGTTAAACAAATGAAAAGAAACAATTGATTGGGAAAGAGTTATAATGATTCCATAGTTAAGGCAACACTAAAGAGATGTTTTCTATGCAATCCTAAACACTAATCGTTAAGGTTCTAGTCTACGTACAATAACCATACTGGTCGGACTATGCAACTTTTCAAAGGGGGAATTATTTTCCCCTAGTGCCTTTCTATGTTTTGTTTAATTACCAAAAAAGAAGAGTCGGCAAAAGGATTTTTGTTTTTTTTTGGAAAGCAACGGACCCCACTAACATATGGGTAGTGACGTTGAATCAATCACATCCCCCCCCACGCGTCCAAGGGTAACAATCAACCTTCTGTTGATGAGGAACACGTGGCAAAAAGAAGCCCCTATAAGCCCCCATCAGCGGAAGCTACGTATGTTGCTTCCATGCAAGTGACTACCTAATGCCATTGGATTGCTGACACGTGTATGGTTCTTCTTTGGATTTTTCCTCACGGTTTCTAGGATGTCCACGTCTCACGTGATTGATTATTGCGATGCCCCTCGCATCACGTCCGATTACTCAATTATTAATCTCCCGCTCTTCTGTACTCCAATCCATGCCCAAATGAATGCGTAATCACATCATGGAAAAGAATGATACATAAATTATCTCATATTACTGTTTTTTTTGGGCTATCCAACCAGAGACCTACAATTGGTCGTTTCCTAAATTTGGAGGCATCCAATGATGTAATGTAAGTATGGAAAAGGACAAGTGGAATGTAATATGTGTCCACTCTTACCTGACAAAAGCTTGTCGTATTTGTTTCTGAGTCGGTAAGGTTTGATTTGTATTACAGTGTTGGGGCAAGTGAGGTTTGAGAAGCTAACAGTGCAATTCTTTCCAGTTTCACCCGACATAACAACCGCTGTGCCATTATTTCACTTAGTTCATCGAAGGTTGAATGGAATGGCAAATTCCGGATTAGATTCATTAGTTGTTCCAAACTCTCTGCTAATAATTATTACCAACCAAATGAATTTTCAGTACTGAACCCACCAATTTTCTTCATGTCATTGCTTTCTCTTTTATCATGTCTGTAGTTGGTGGTCTCATTTATTTAAGGTATATATCTACTAAACTTAAATGCAGCTGACCTCACGGACAGGCAATCTTCTCCACCTCATAAGCTAAACTTCGCTTGGAGACCAGGAATATTGGTTCAATCCGATCTATACTCTTCTAAACATTTATCTTGTTCTTATGGTTAATAATTATAAAGTATCTTCTCATTCAAACTTTTATAATAATAATAATGATAATAATGATATTTTCATATAATAAACTAATTGAATGCTTAGAGACCACAATAATGAAAAAGAAAAAAGTATCTTTCAAAGACTAAAGCTATTAGATAGATGCATGATCAAAAATTAAAAATTAAATTGTGTCTTAGACTTTTTTTTTTGAAATAACTATTTAATAAGTGATGAAAACCCTGTTGGAAGTAACTTTTTTTAGTTTTAAAGCTTAAAAAAGTTAGGTTTCACAGTCAAAAGAAGAACAGAAACTTAGAGAAGACTTTTAAGCCATCTTTAATGTGAATAAAGATCCAAGATCATACCCATGAAGTAGAGAATATTAGAAGATTGAAATGTGTGATAAGGACCCTTCTCTTATGATTTGTGTATTTCTTTTATTATTATTTATTATTTTAAAGATTATGTTTGGTTAGATATTTTAAACTCTAGAAAGGAATAACTCTGCTGTTGGTTTTGTATCGATTGATTTAATTTGTTTTATAATTGTGAAATATCTTTTCTAATCTTAACGTTGATTATATAAATTCTAACAGTAGTACCCAGTATGAATCTAGCAGATTAATTTTCATGTAGTACTATGAAAGAACTTGTTTGTAGATTGACTTATTTATCGATATTAAGAGTTGAATAAAGTGCTAGAAATTGTTAAGTCAAAATAACTTTACATGAATGATTTTGATGAAGTACAAATAATAATGAAAAGCAGACGGAAGCAAAGTGAAAAGTAGATGAAGAAAAGCAGACGGAAGCTAAAATGAAAAGCAGACGAAGAAAAGCAGATGAAAGCAAAATGAAAAGCAGACGGAAGCTAAAATAAAAAGCACACGGAAGCAAAAAATGAAAAGCAGACGGAAGCTAAAATGAAAAGCAGACGAAGAAAAGCAGATGAAAGCAAAATGAAAAGCAGACGGAAGCTAAAATAAAAAGCACACGGAAGCAAAAAATGAAAAGCAGACGGAAGCTAAAATGAAAAGCAGACGAAGAAAAGCAGATGAAAGCAAAATGAAAAGCAGACGGAAGCT
>JANZLX010000005.1:28330539-28342635 GCA_025531955.1 Erythroxylum orinocense
CAAATTGGGAGTAGTGGCTTACAAACTCAAACTCCCTTCTACATCTAGAGCTCATTCGGTATTCCATGTTTCACAAATAAAGAAGGCAGTGGGCAATTATTCAGTGGTGGCTGAGTTACCAGAAGGTATGGAAGCTGAATTGGAAGATTTGTGGAACCTGAATGTGTGCTGACCAGCAGAACAGTTATGGCATTTGGGGATTTAACACGACAATGGTTGGTCAAGTGGAAGGGTCAGACCATGGAGCAAGCAACATGGGAGGATGAATCTGTGATTCACAGCCAATTTCCTCACTTCAGCCTTGAGGACAAGGCTGCTCCTTCAGGAGGAGGCAATGATAGAAACTTTAGGGGAGAGGATGACTTAGACAATGAGAGGGACAATAAGAGAAGGAATAAATCGATAGTGTGGAAGGTGTATTCTAGAAGAAAGAACAGTGGGCAGGAGGGCAGTTAGTTATCAGCTGAGGTAGCAAAGTAGTTAGGAAAACCGAATGTACCTAGGGAGGGGAATATTGGTAGGAGGAGAGAGAAGAGAGGTAGGCAGAAAAGAAGTAAGCAAAACTATGGCAGAAGGATACACACACCTTCTGAGGAGCGATTCTGCTCTGGTTTAGGGAAGAACTAATACTACTATACTGTAATGAGCTATAGACATTACGGTTTATTGAATTAATACAAAAATCTATAGTACTCTAAGACTAGAGTTCTATCACTTTTTCTTCTGTAAGTGTTCTTGATGTTGCAGATAATTAGGTGCTCCTGTATATAATATCTATCTTTTCGACTTGCATTCTGCCCTGGTGAAGTTACTTTAATTTATTTTTGCCTCCTGAAGAGAATAGAGAAGAAACAACTATTCAAATGACATCCTTGTCAACACAAACTTGACATTATTATCAGTAAGGCACCTGAATGTAAACTACATCAGGTAGTCTGAAATTCATATGGGTTATAAATGGATTCAGGCAATTTACTAACAACTATTAACAGTACAATCTGGTTTCAGGAAAAGGGTGGGTTGATTATAAAAACTAGCAGTCAGATGTGAACCAATCAACATTTAGGCAAAAGACGATCAACCATCGTAAAACCTTTTTAGAATGACCAACTTAACAAATGATGCCGAAATATTAAAGCTCCAAAAGTACTTGCCTTTATGATAAAGTTTGACAAGTAATTCCTCCACTCCAGGATCTTCAAAGATAACTCTAACAGTTTGATGTACAGCTTCCTACCATTATTCAGTGGTTTTAAACATGAGGTTTGGACAATTATCTTAATATAAGGAAAAAATATACTATGCATGCCAAGAAAAATACACCAGTTATACCAATATATATCAGGAATAAAGAATATGGAGATTTGAAAGCAAAAGAATTCGGTGATTCATCTACATCAATGCTGTGTCAGAACTAGTAAGTTACGAAAAAGGGGTCAATAACAAACAAGAAAATTTACACATAACTCCGCTATTGTATATTCTTTAGTTTTGCCTGCAAACTATCCTAACTGTTCTGCCTCAAGCCTGAGCATACACGTTAAATGGCAAGAAAAGGAAAGTCTCCCATCATCAGCATGGTAAAGGCACTCAAACATAGGCTGCTTGAGTGAGATTACATTTCTCCTTCCAGAAAATGTGACAGAAAATGCCCCACATTGATAATGAAGATATTTGAGATGCATTTTACAGAAAACAAAAGCAAGTTTGGTGCTTTCTTATGATGCAAGTCTTGCATGACCAACTACTGTAGTCAGCTTTCGCCCATTAATATGCTTGCAAGTTATTGTGTGTCTTTTAAAAGAAAGAGAAGGCATATCTATGTCTGTAAGAAGAAGGCCTTTCATCAACACTATGGCTCCCAATGAAATGAACTTGTCACTCTTTACGCCAGAAATGACAAGTATAATGCCAACAGATTATTAGGATGCATGATCCAAGAAACAAATCCATCAAGACCCTGATCATGCAAATTTTATTGGCAAACAAAATGTAGGAAATAGAAGAGCCCCGTTGGACCCTTGTCCATCTCTACTGATTCCAAGCATATAAACACATGAAATCACCCAATAATTTTAGCACAGCAATCAGCTGGAGTGATTGCCCTTTCAAGCACTAAGCTTGTATACTGCACTCTTCAAATGCAAACACTCCAAAAAGAAAGCAAAGCTATAAAAAAAAATCCACCTCTAAACTGAATATCAAGAACAGGGAAAACTGACTCTTCCAGCATGTTGCAGTATTAGAGTTCATCAAGAAGTCAAATGTAAGGAAAAGGCATTGTGATTTACATATTACATGTAATGAAGAAAAGATAGGAGAGCCTTGAAGAACACCAAACTATATGTGGAAAAATGAAGAAATGATCAAGCTTTATACCTTTGCAACCTCTAGGAAACCTTTGCAAGTATCTTCAAAATTAACCTGCATATGCACCAAGGATATCCAAGTTCAAAGAAAATTAACCAGACATGGTATTCTTTTTTGTTCTCTATGTTTTTCTTTTTAAATCAATAAGCTACAAATCTAAAACAAGGGAGGAAACAAAACGGGAAAAACAATTAATAGAACGGCCATATGTGTCTGTCAATAAAATACGGGATAAGTAGTGAAGTTAATCAAGAGGATGGCGATTGAGCAACAAATTGATCTGTGCTGCCAAATTAGAAGAGAACTGGTAGAAGGCATCCTACTATTCAAGTAAAATTTATAAGCTGTCAGAATGAGTGTTCCTACGTAGTGTGCTTCTTAAACATTTACGGCATCTGCTTGGCATGTTCACCAAATATACTGTGTAGAGAAGGGGACAATTAGCTAGGAAAGATTATTTATCTGTAGCAAAGCTCAGTCTCATTTATCACAAACATATCTACAATTTGAAACAGCTTCCTTTCATGTCAAAAGAACTGAACAACCACTATCTGTTCATTTTGGAAATCAGTGTGCATATACAGGTTAAATAAGCACCAAAAGCAATCACTTCACCTATGTAATGCAATGTGTTGTGATATGTGTGCACGTGTTCACAGATAAAAAATCAAGAATAAACATGCTTTGCGTACATTACTATGGTCCTATACACTACTCACTACTGTATAGTTCACCCTGAGTCCAAACAAGTACCACACGAGGAACAATAACCACTAATTTATGCGTTTGCATTAGGATAAAAAGCTGCATTCAAATTTTCCCAAAACAAAAGCTGCATTCAACGAATTTATAAACAAAAAGCTCGATAGAAGAAAAGAAGAGAGGCCTTGAAGCAGGAGCATTCTAGATTTGCAATTAGTTCTACTAAGATGTCCTTACTTATCTTGTGTTGCTTGCTTTCTTGTTAAGTACTATAACAGTTGACGTCTAGGGCTTTTAATTAGGAGCCAGGAGCTGCTGGTCCTGTCATTAGTAGGATCCCTACTAAGAAGATTATAAAAAGGAGTTTCTGCTGGAAAATACAGCATCTTATTATTTCTGGTATTTTAATTCAAGAAGGTTTCTTTAAAACTGTAAGTATTTTATTATCCTGGCCACAATAATCCTAATTTTCACCGTATTTTTTTTTTAAACTTGCAGCCCTAAGTCCCTTCCCTCATCTAATTGATATTAAGGCACAAAAGGGATACAAGGGTGAGGTCCCCTCAGGCCAGCCAACTTTTTTCGGTTCTTTCTTTGCTCGTTAATGAAAATATTTTTTAAAAGGAGAATCTAACAAATCCCCAAATTTTCCTTATCAAACAAAACATAATTCAACATTCTGAGGGTGAAACCGAGAATGAAACCTATGAAAAGATAAGAAATACTTTTATGTAATATTACCTGCTCAGCATAATTTTGGGGAAGAGCTTCAATGATGCTGGTACTTAGCTCCATTGCAAGGTCATAGCAACGTAGATTATTGTTTATCTATATAAATTAATACTATTTTAAATAAAAGTAAGTGGTATGTAAAACTTCAAAACTTCAATCAGCTACCAAAAGTTTTACCAACAGAACGAACAACTAAAAGATCACAAACCATTGCACATAAAGGTTCCAGACCAATTTCAGAAGCAGGCTCCGCAAGTCTTTTCTTTTCAGCTTCTTGAAAATCTATCATCACCTGTTATAACAAACAGAAAATAACACAAAAAAGTTAGAGTGGAATATACGTAACCCTAATTAAGAAAATAACAAATAACCACAGAAGCCACATTAGGATAATATCAAAATATGAAAATGACAGCCTAAAAGCACAAGGCTTAGAACCCGCACGGGGATGAATGACACAAAGAATGGTCAATAAGGCAATTTCACAGCACCACTGAGATGCATCCGCATGAGAAATCAGATTGCAGCCATGTGATGCCAACATAATTTTGTGTATTGTTAGTAAAAAGGAGTTGGGTAGAACAACCGTGATGAAAAATATTGACCAAACATATTTAGAAATCAACAATTTTTTCGAAGCCACCTATTATTTGTTAGTATCCTTCTCCTCAAGAGTCGCAACTCATCCAGAAAGTGATCACAGTAAAGAGTTTCCTTCAAAAGAGTCAGATATGGGTACCTGGATAATAGCTAAAGAAATCCTGTATAGCATGACATCAGTGCTGTTATCCCTGACAATTTGAACTTGTTCCCCAAGAATCCTGAATAGATCAACAGCAGCTGGAGTGTATAGCTTGCCATCTTCCGTTTTCTTTGGTGGCTGCACCTTATCAGCTTCAAGGATATTTGAGTACCATTTCTATAAAGTTTCAAGAAGAAGAAATTGCCATTAAAAGACAGGATTAACATATTCCAATGTAAAAGTATAATGGAAGCCAGGAAGCATATCATTCACCTTTGTTGTAGCTTGCATTCTCTCAACATATGAGTTCATCAGGGGATCCATGGCCCCACTCTCTGAACAGACTTGAGCCAGAGACTCATCAACACCAAGGCCAATTAAATTTTCTTGGTACTCAACAACCCAACCTGTTACCTAGTTGGAACATTCAGAATTTTAAACAACTTAATCTACAGATTAAATGTACCCTGGGATAAAGATTATTCCAGATAAGAAGAAACACAAGAACAAAACAAAAAGATTCATAATTGAATTGTATCATTTCAATCACATGCTTTGCATATATGCTTCTACTTGTCTTCTCTAAAAATTCAGTTGGAGTTCCCAGAGCTAATGCTCGATTTATAGGATAAAGAATTTTTGAGGATACTGGTCAACACACCCTGCAATTCTGCAACGTGTAATCATTCTCTTGACATTTTAAATCAAAAGGCTAACTGGAATACTTGACAATCAGATTGAAAGATCTAAAAAATGGTAATAGAAAACAGAGGTATATCCAGTCATTTCATTCAGAAAATTTACTTTATACACTACACAACCAAAGAATGATTCTCTAAGATAAAATTAATCGATATAAAAGGTATAATAATTATGAGAATAGTGTCTAATACTAGAAACATCAAATCAAATTTCATATCATTTTTTTTTCCCATCAGACATGAATTTTTTAATGAGGTTAAAATTGGGAACATACACCCAAGCCAAGGTTTGGTGTCGCAAAAGAGCCAATTGCATTGGAAATAATGTCTTCAAAATCAATCCTAGTTTGGAAACAACCAAACCATATTTTTTTTTCACGTGGTAAGCTCATTCACAATCCAGATATTACAGGTGATATTACAGTGCATTAAATGCCAGATGAATTACCTTTAAGATCTCAATATTAGATAGTTCATTTCCCCTTTCACTGAGTAACCGAAGCATCTGAGTAAATCTCTCAGTATAAAGATTTACCATAAGTTGGAATATTTCATATCTGCAAAAGACCTCGATTGAAGGGAGCAAACATAAGTGTTGAGTCAACATCACAAGGTCAATTATCGTGAACGACAATGCTAAGAACCATAGAATATCTTGCAATAGAAAGAAAATTAACCAGTAAGCTACTATATGAATTTTGAAGCACAATCATTTATCAAACTTGCTCATATTTAAAAAGTATGATTTTTTTAACAGGGTAATCCTAAGATGAGACTGGACTGTATCAATACTTATCAAAGTTTACATGGACGAGTCCTGATTTTATTCTAGAATAGATAACTCAAGGATTAACTGCAGAATGCATACAATGACAGATGTCTAAGTATGAACTTCAATGAAATCATAAAGATCCTAAAAAGCTTACCTTCTATGTACAGTCATTATATTCTAGAACAGAGAACTCAAGGTTTAGCTGCAAAATGCATACAACAACAGATATCTAACTATGAACTTCAATGAAATCATAAAGATCCCAAAATGCTTAGCTTCTATGTACAGTCATCATATTATCCTGAACATTCAGAATTAATTGTACTGGTAAATCCTTGTCCAACAGAAGACTATTCTGAGAATAATGATATTATGATTTGGGGATCCTGGGGAGCTAATAGATGACAAGGACAAAATTTCAAACAACTTGAGAGAATCTTATAGTTTAAATCATCTGTCAATGGCAGCCAACATAATGAATATTTCATATGGGGAAGCTATTGCTGTATAAATGGTACACGATCAATATAGGAGCCAGGAATTTGTGGCCGACACATGGAATTGTTTCATCATTAAGGAAATATTGATAGCATAAAACTAAATAATTAAAGGTCAGCTCAAGCTGGAACCTCAAATTCAGAGATTGAAGGAAACACCAGGATCAAATGTTTAGAAGTCAAGATGAATAGAGAAGAGTTCCTCATAGGACAAACCTTGGAGGAAAGCATGGGGCCACATAATCATAAATATCTCCAAGTTCTTCCCCTATCTAAATGTCAACAGAAAAGAAGATATGAGCGCCATTATAACTATTCTAATAACTGTGATGGGTAAAACAATGTCAGTGTGTATTTTAAACTTTGAACGTAAAAGAAACAAAAAAAAGTACTCTTGTATTATCAAGAGGGTTAGCCGCTAAAGGTATATATCCAGTACTGGGTCCTTTAAATTCAACGTGACACAATCAAACCTGAATGAACAAAATGTTTATATCATTCCACAACGCTTTTCTTATAATTAGTGATGTCATGATGTTAAAGTACAGACATGGACTGCAACATTTTTCCTAATGGTAGTCTAGCCTATGTGTTATGGCATTATGGTATTTTGTTCAGAATATTAGAGCTAAGGATATAGATATTCCTGATTCTTTATAATTTTTAAATATCCTTGAATCTAATACCTCTATGTTCTTAATTGAGTACTCATGGTAAAAATGTGTATTTTGTTCCCACTCTTAAAATTTCCTTCCACAATATTTTAAGATCTGAAATGATATTCTGTCTTTTTACATTAGTGATTTTATGATTATAGGTTTTGGTATAACCAAATAAATACTAAGCCTTTTTACATTTTCCTATTCTATTCATTATACTTCATTTCTTTTCTCACTTAAAAAGAAATTATTTCGTCCTCTCTGAATATCTGTTAAATAAATAGCAGGACAATATTTTTCTAAATCCTACATATCACTACTTTCAATTACTGTCATGTGCTTTTACTTTATTGAAGCCCTTCTACTATTGGAAGCCTCACAATAAGGACAAAAGACCATATTTTAATAGAGTTAATAAGAACCAATTAATTGGGATACTTTAGCATTAGAAAAACTTCAAAAATTTTAGAGTAAAATGATTGAAATAGGAAAACACAATAAGGACGGGAAAGAAAATAATATGAAGTTTCTTCTTTGAAATCTATAGCATATTCTTCCAGTTACTCTTGTTTATATTCAGTGAGTGTAAGTGACAGCAGTGAATTTCCCAAGTTCTTTTCACATTTATGAGTAATCATTGAATCACTATAATATACAAGAAAAAAATTATTTCTGACTTAATTTATCAGAAAATATGATGGTTCCAACTTTTTCTGCTTCACTAGCGCCAATGTATAATTTCACATTTCAATCTTAGTTGTTGAATATGCTTAATTCTTATATCTTGTAATATTATTTCACTGAGCCAACATGGAACCCTTTTGAAACTTCAGAAACTTGTCAAACATAACTATAGACAATTGTAAGTATTTGATTCCTTTTTTTTTCTGTAAAAGATAGCATACTTAACACAATCATATCTCATACGTTCATTAAAAATATAAAAAAATACATTGTTTTCAATTTTACACATTGAGTGCACTGATTACACCCAAGCTTCATCCATACTTTCTTCACTAACATTTATGCTCATGCTTTTCAAATCATAAACAAAAAACAAATAGTAAGTTGAATGAGACTAAGGCATGACAAAAAATTGGGTAAATAAAAAAAATAACATATTTGATAACATTTATAAATAAGTTGCAAAAGAGTCTGAAAAGGCATCAACCTAGTGTACACATAGAACAAGTAGGATTTAACATAATCTAATAATGCAACATTATCAAAAAGTCCAGATCACTTAATACCAACAAAAATCAACTCAAAAATTTGTTATAAGTCTAAGAGATCTGGAAAAGAACTGAATGTGTAAAAACATATGGAGGATCAGGACATTTTAGTATTTTTTGTGCACAATATTAAGATCACAAACAGCCATAACTTTTCAAGCCTCAAGAACACCAAGAACAAGAAAAGCAAATAAAGATGTTACATATATGATGAAACTGTCATGATTTTAAATAAACCTATTAAATGGAAAGATTCCCTTCTCCTTATTGTAGTTCAACTCAGATGCTATTGCAACTTAGCATCATGCTTTTAAATTATTAAAATGATGAGCACAACTAACTTGCAATCCAAAGAATATAGAGAAAAAAAACAGATGTTAGACAATTGTAGGGATTAAGAATACCGTTCGAGCTTCTTCCAGAGCAGCTTTCAGGTCCTCAAAGACAAGCTGGTGAACAAGTTGCAAAGGAATTATACATAGATTAGAAATGAACGTCTACCCTATCAAGGAGATTCAAAAGGAAGAATACCTCTGTTAGCAGCCTATTAAAGCGTGCTTCAACTGCCTTCCTTATTTGCTCATAGCATTTGTCCTTATAACCTTTCCCTTGACCTTTTTGTTTCTGTTGTGTTAAGTTTTTGGATGAGGCAGTTGCAGCAGTAGACTTTCTGCAATTCATGAATAAGTGGGAATGAAAAATTGTTGTAAAGTGCATGAAACAGCAGAACAACTGCAAACAACAAACTAGTATGAGAGGAACAGAACCCCAAATTTCAAGTACAGAGCAAATTTATAAAACAAACTACCATGAGATACTTACTTGGCAGATCGACGAGCATTTGCAATTGCAGCCATTGCACCCTCTCCCTCAGCCTCAGCCGCCTCCTCAGCAAGTTGATGATCAAGGATTTCTTGCATTTCAACAACCCTAGAAGGAGGAAAAGAGAAATTTTTTGAAGACTTATGTGGATCAAGTATGTTATAAGTCTTTGACATAGCCTGAAACTATTCATATTTTAGGGACTTAAAACATCATAGAAGGGTATTCCAGGTATTCCTCATATATTTAGGTCAGTGCATACTTATAGCTGCTTAAAGACCACTTTTCCAAAAGAAAGGATCTTTCTATTATCAATTAGTTGTCATTTACAACTAACTATTAATGTTGTTTATAATCTTTTCTTTTGATCGTAGCAAAATGAACTCGTCAATAATAATGTGTTGTTCAAAGAATGTTATTAAAAGAAATCCACTTCTCAGCCAGCATGATGAAATCCTCATATTGGTTGGAGATCAAAATAAATGTAATAAGCTTAAGCCTAAAACAGAAAACAGCTTTAAAACAGAAAAGTAATGGCATTCCACAAATATCAAATGATCAAAAATGCAGCAGACATGAGCTTGAGAAGGTACAGCATACCTTATTGCACGAACCAAAGTTTGTGGGCTGCAAAAGTAAAATGCATAATGTATTAGAGTTAAGAATGGAAAAGATCATCATGCAACAGAGCTTGTGTGCCGAGATCAGAGTTGTTAAAGCATAGTTAGTTGAATCAATAATCGCAAGATTAATTAGTTTTAATATACCATGCTTACAGAAAACATATTAAATTTCTAATGAAAAATATATGAAAAAAGATCTGAATTTAACCTGAAACATAGGGAAAAGCATCAAGCAAAAGTAATCAAGTACTGCATTATTGATTTCGTTCACCCTTCACTGACTTTCTTTACAAATGCAGCACCAACAAATCAGACCTATGGGTTAAGTCTAGCCAATAACAATTCGATTTTTCTTAAAGTTGATGAATCACAGACGGGAAATTCTTGAGGGTGAAGACTCCTGAGTAAGCAATGAAAGGTTATGCTTCACTTGTTACATGAAAAGGTTATGCTTCACTTGTTACATGAAAATATTCTATACTTTTATTTTCCTAAAACATTTTCATTTTCTATTTTTCAATTTAGTAATAATATGTTTGACATATGAGGAAAAAATGTCCTCCAAAATAAGGTACTGAAAAATCGTTTTAAGGAAGTAAATTAAAAGAACATTACTTTCCTTGTTAACATATTTAATGTGAAAAAGTGAAAACAATAAAAACATGAAAATATTCAAAGCAAATATATTATATTTTGAACAAACAGCCTTTTCTTAACTATAACTATTTTCCATCAAAACAAAACAAAAAATAGAAAAGCTCTCCGTTATTAAAAAGAAAATCAACTGATATCAATTACTACATGGCATATCTTTTTAACTCCTTCCGATTGCCTTTCATATCATAAATGCCTAAAGGTTTGCAACTAGCTCCATATATATAAGGAGTTCCATCTGCTTTATTAGCATGTTCAAAGTTGGAATCCAAAACATTAAAGGTCTCCATTACTGAAGGCACATTATTGCCTTGGAAATGGACTGGTAACCAACTTCAATCTCCATGATCTTTCATTTTTGGGGGCATGATATGAAAGGTGTTTGGCTACAATGAGATCAATCAATAAAAATTACATGTATAATAAAGATCATTAAATATTTGTAATCTCGTGTTGCATAAATTGAATATTACACTGCTCAGATAACTCTGGTCATGGAAATCTTTCCTAAATATGGTGCTGATGACTTTGCCGCTTGTAGATGCATAATGAAAATATTACGTCATAAGACTTTCAATAGTTACCTCTCTTTTGAAAGTTTATAGAAGTTAGATATAAGTCCCCATAATGTCTTCTCAAAAGTCTCCCAGCTTCGATCTACATCTTCAAAATATTCCCTGAGAATCACATAGTTTACATCAGAGCAAAACAATTTAACAAAGCTGCCCAAATCAGGCGAAAGAATGCTCAAGAATACAAATAGAAATTCATCAATTTCCAAGGTTATCGTTGCTCTGTTATTATATTCATTTTCAGAGTTTTTCCTCCAACCTTTTCAACATGATTTGACCCAATAAGTTCTTCACTTAGAAGTCAAGGGACATTCATAACAACTTTACAATCATCTTCCATAGAAATTTGTTTTTCAAGATAATGCTTGACCTAAGTCATCCTTAATACATTTGCATCTACATAAATCAGTAAACAAAGTCACACTGCAAATAAGCCACTATAACAACCGAATTCTATCATCAAATTCCAAGTCCTAACTCTTGGAATCAATATAACAATGGTAATGCTGAGACATCAAGATTGAAGACTTATGTTCAAGGTCTCAAGACTGAGAAACAAACTCTGTGGAAAACCAACGCGGCAATTTTTTTCCCCATTAGTTGCCAAGTCAATAGATACAAGTAAAATGAATATCAGAAGAAGGTAGAGACCTTAATCTGCCAACCTCTTCCTTGTGGGATTGTGCAGCAGCTAATGCAAATCTTCGCTTCCCATCAAGTGCTGTTAACCTCTGCATTAATTAAAGATTAAAACCAGTTAAATACTTGATAATTATTCAAATGAAAACTGAAGATGATAATCAATTGTACCTCATAAGTATTTACAAGCTCTTTATCATCACTCAAAGAATCCCGTGCCTCAGCTGCCTCTACAGATATAGACATCATACCCTCAACAACTTAGAAAGAAATCAAGAGGTCCACAAGTATTTCATTGTATCAATCACCTTAAAAGTGAACGGTAGACAGCTATTTAAAAAATGCAAAGTGTTATCAAGTCTTATAAAACTATGTAAAT
>JANZLX010000005.1:28355089-28367438 GCA_025531955.1 Erythroxylum orinocense
CCCCCCCCCCCCCCCCCCCCCCCCCCCCCCCCCCCCCAGAGGAGCGAAGATAACATTGTCTTTGACAACATTATGATAATGTTTTAAGTTACCTTTATTGTGCAAATTATAGATTTTGTTCTTCCAAGCTCTAATTGGGTGAAGGTCCTCAACTTGTCTCGCCTCTTTTATAGCATTTCTAACATATTTTAATCCATTTTTGCTAGGAGCTCTATGGAGAATATTAAGAAATCCTCCTTTGAGAGAGGGAAGACTCTCCTTCTTCCATGATCACATGGAGGGCCTTCCCTTTAGGCGGAAGCCTCAGCTACTATACAACCGTTGGGAGGACAAAGGAAGGGTAAGAAGATGGGAACCACTGACGGCGGAAGTAAGTTTCCAAAATTGGAAAAGGAAGGCTAGTTTGGTAAATCAAGAAGAGAGAAGGGAGAGCAAAATCAAAAAGAGGAAAGAAGAGAGAAGGGAGAAGGGAGACCAAAAACTTACATTTGCTAATAGTTTTTTGTTTTTCTTATGCCTTAACTAGATTAAAAGCATTGCCAAGCAACAGATGGATGATGGAGTGATTTATAAAATAATTTTATAACAATTATTTATGCTCTTTGGAAAGAAGGAATCAAGAGGATCTATAGGGGAGAGGAAGTAAACAAACATTAATTGGATGAAGAAATCATCAACTAGATTCCAGCCATAATTATTGCATAATCTTCTTAGTATACCCCTTCTAATGGAATTAGATGTTAATTGATCTTGTAATTTTGGAATGTAACTAGCACCTGTTTTAGTTAATTATTCCATTTGTTTTAGTTTCTTGTATTATTTTTTTGTGAACACATTGTATAATGTTGGGATAGCTTGGCTATACTTTATTTAAATCCAAAAAAAATTACACGATAATGTCACAATACAAAAATAAAATACTCTAAATTCAAATTGTAGAATGGTGGTAATTTCTACCTTCAAACGTCAATAATTTCATAACTATCCTTTATGGAGGTGAAATGAAGCATAAAAAAAGTCAAAATATAGAGAACATATATTTTGTTTATCATAATTAGCATACTATCATTGAACTTTTAATATTCTTTATATACTTTTATCTTAAGTGGCACCTGTGGTCATGGTAATATTAAAGATGGGATCACTTTCCTGGATGCAGCAATAAATCTTCTTCATGGTTGGCTTGCAATCTACTTAAATAAAAATAAATTTTATGAGAAAGCCATTGGAACTGGAAGTGTAAGAAAGTTCGAAAATCTTAGTTGGCTCCGAATAGAATTTGTAATCTGAGTAGAATGTTTTTGCCAATACTCGCACACTACAGGTCATTTTTCTTTTGACAACTAAGTTTATTCCAAAACTTTTAACAAATAGACCTTTCATATTATATGTTTTGAACAACCAAATCAGAAAAAGTTGGTAGATGAGGATATGTTATAAATTTAAGCTAATGATATGCTAGAAACTAATGATTCTTACTATTTGGGCCCCTCCCACTAGTTTGGTTCGAAGCTTGTATCATTGGATGCTTATCCGATATTTCTGTCTTAATTACTTCAGGTCTCCAAATAGCAGTTTCCTTTGTATGATCTAGCTTTGGAATGCGTAACAACCCTCCGAAATTTAATAGCAGATGTAGTAATGGTAACCATATGAATAGCTCAAAATCAATTGGCAATCTTATTTCTGGAAAGTAATCTAGATTTTAGAGATGTTTGACGACCAGAGGAGACCTCACATTGTGCACACCATCTGACCACATCAACCCTCCGAATGAATATTGGCCAACTGCGTAGCCTTTAGTTGCCTGGAAAATGACTTGAAATGTCTTACTTTCACCTGTTTTCTTGAACCTCAATATTGAAGGCTTAACTGAAACTTTAATTCCTCTAGGTGACTTGACACGGGCAAAGTAAATGCCAGGAGAACCAACATTTTTAACTGTTCTAGTTGCAGTGATGGTTCTGTTGAGATTAGGGATAGAGAATGAGGGATAGTTGAAATCTGAAAAGCTGAAGGAACTGGGGCATGAGTATGGCTTTGGTGAGAATAACTTGATCTGCGACTCATTGTAACCTCTTGCACATAGAAGGTTCAAGTAGTCACCGATCTCCAACTCATAAACTAGTCCAGGGTCCAATGCTCGGCTTGGACGAACTTGTCCTGCACCATAATCAAATGGAGATGCAGGTCTTCTGGTGTTGGCATCAATGATTGGATTTCCGTCGTTTGCTCTTGTTTTTGCTGTGGATAGATGATAACATCACTCAGTTGAGTGAAAAGTACATACAGAAATTTGTATACAAGCATTGTTTGTACCGGTAGTAACAAGGGCAGATAAGATTGCAGCAGGACTCCAATCCCGATGGTAAGCTCTGAGAAGACCAACAATTCCAGCAACATGAGGGCACGCCATTGAAGTGCCTGACAACTTGTTGAAAGGAGTCCGACGTTTATCGATTGTTTCTTCTGTTGGGCTTGCTACTAAAGTGTAAGCGGCAATTACGTCAACTCCTGGAGCAATGACATCAGGCTACACGAAATAGAATATCAACAAGCCCAGTGGTAAAGGTTAGTTTGATGTTCAAAAGCAATAAATCCAAACCTTGAGAACTGATGGCTCAACAAGACTAGGCCCTCTAGATGAGAAAGCGGCAACTGAAGGAGCTGGTCGTACTCCCAAAACTGTCTTGGAAGGAGTGAAGAAGGCCATAGGATTCCTGTCATTCATGCAAACGTTATTCTCAAATGTTAGAATGGTAAGGTTTCTTAGTTGGGTTGACGTCAATTTACTTCGTATAATTGATGTAGGCATAGATAGCTTGACCATCCTTGAAACTAACATGTGCTGCAGGAAGCAGATGAGGTTCGGCTAGAACATCATCACCATTTGCTTCATCATTGGCCAATATAAATCCAACTGCACCCGCACCAAGGGCCTGAAGCCCTTTATCTATCCTTCCAGTATGACCTCGAAGGCAAACTAATATCTTCCCTTTAACCTTTTTGGGATCAAGTGATCCTGGAATGCAAAGTCCACTGATACAAATTTTTGAATCAAAACAAAGAAGATATGATGTTGTTATAGACGTAACTTCTTGGACTCACATATTTGCATTAATGTTTTATATACGTTACTTACGAATCCGAAGCTGAAGCATTCGCAGCATTTGCTGTTTCACCACTGATCAAAGGATAGAACTTTGCACTTGGCAGTCTTTTAGCAGTAAGACTTGCTGCCTAACAACGAAACCAAAAATAGTAGAGCAAAGAGCATTAGCAGTCTAATCAACAAAGTGAAAAGTAGTTCTATCATAACCGGTAACTAATCTTGATATTTGTAAGAACTGTTAGTAAGTAGAGCATCCAATTATTACATATAGGTATTTATTAGTTGATATTATCTGTTGTTTAGAAGCTTACTGTTAGGGGGAGGGGGGGGAGGAATACCTTGAGGTGCTTCTTGTTTCCAAGCGCAATATAGCTTAAAAACTCTCTATCTAACGTACTAGCACCAACTGAGACAAACCAAGGTGCTGAATTTCCTACAGTCTCCTTTCCTGGACCTTGGTTTCCGGCTGAGGTGACCACAATAATGCCCCTCTGAATGGCATGAAAAGAGCCAATGGCAATGGGATCGGAAAAGAATTCGACTGCAGACCCACCTACAGATACAGAGAGTACATCAACTCCATCATATATGGCACTGTCAAAGCCTGCCATAATATCTGCATCAAAGCACTGGTCGCCAGCTATTGGCGGCCAGCAGACTTTGTAAGAAGCTACCCTCGCATTTGGTGATCCTCCTTTAACAGTTCCCAAGGCAGCTCCAAAAATACTGGCTTTTGGAACGAAGTTACCAGCTGCGGTTGATAATGTATGTGATCCATGACCCTGAGTGTCACGTCCGGTGCGATATGTTGAATTTAGATAGCCAGCGTATGCACCAATTCCTTTGTTGAAGAACCTTGAACCAATTAGCTTCCTAAGAACAGTAAAAAATGCCAAAATTAGGTCCTTATTTTCTGCAATTGCACTCGTACGTGTCATCCGTGACTACTACATTGGCCCACAACCACACTGCCATCTAGAATCCACAACTCTAAACTTCGGTTGCAAGATTAACTCACAATCAAAGGACAATGATGGGGAAAAAAAGTAGTGGAAGAAATCAAATATATCAGGAACAATTGCTAGAGGGAGTCAAAAAAGTACTATATTTCAAATCTTTTTCATGTAAAATGAATGCACCTATTGCAAGGAAACCCTCGTGTATCTTTCTGACATATACCACGCCATTTAGATGGAATCGGACCGAACCCTTCATCACTGAAGCTCTTTAACTCTGGCCAAACACCTGGGCAATCAAATCCAATCAAATGTTGTATGAATGGACATTCATCAAGCAGAAATTAAAAGGATTGTTGATCGTTTACTCTTTTTCATGGAACAGTTTGGTGTTCTCCGTAAGAAGATCATTAATCTATGGCATAAATAAGGTTATCTACCGACCTTAGCGCTATTTCCTTAAAGTGTATGATGAGGCTCGGATATGTTTGGCATCAATATTCAGGCAAAAATGGTGCAACTATCCATTACAGTCCCTAAAATTCTAGCTTGAATAAGTTCAACAAACCGAAATGACTAACCGGTGTCAAGGTTAGCAATGATGACATCTTGACCAAACCTTGTCTTTATCCAAGAAGAACCGTCAGGAATTACTCCTTCATTTTCAAGTCCAAGGAAACTCCATGAATGTGTCGTGTGCAGTTTTCTTCCCCTGTTCAGGAAAACCGATAGCACACTTGGATGCTCTGCAATATTTAGTAATATAAAGCCATTTAAACCAGCTATTATGAAACCTTTTCTATTGTTATTAGAGCATAGACGCAAAAGGATTGGAACGGAGCATAAGATAAAGATTCTCATTCGATTCTAAACAAACAAGAATCTAACTTACTGGCAAGTTCTACTGCTTCTTCCTCTTCAAGCATCGCTGCAAAGCCATTAATGTTCTTATTATACGAGTAGAAGATCTTCTGCTTGGCTTGGCTTTCTCTATGCTGTTAAATAAAATAGGATCACATGATAAAGAAACTACGATCCTAATTATAGTGCAAAAATAGAGGAATAAGACAAGAAGGTACAACAACCTTTTGCAGACTGATCCTAATAATTGATAATGAGTAGTAGTTGCAGTCTTTATATCATTCAAGGTTGGATCACTTCCGTGTGCATGAGAACCTAAATATACTACATAGGACTGCATTGAAAAATAAGAAATTTCTTGTGAAAACCACGAACAAGAAGACAAGGAAAATGAAAAAGAGAATTCATTTCCAACAAAACTTCAGCGACAGGAGCAGGCCATTCAAATCCAATTGTATGTTTATCAACACAAACTTCAAGTCACGGAAAGAAAACAACTTGAAGGTATATCCCACCCTTGGTTTGGCATGAGTTGGGGTCTGCAAAAGAGAAAAGAGGAAACAAGGTAGAAGCAAGGCATTGATAACGGACAACCTCATTGCTGCTGCTATGCATGAGCTCTCGAAGTTTGTAAGGTATTTAAAGAAAAATTAAAGGGTAGCTTTGTTTTGGAATGTCTCTATTCCCCGTTATGGAAACGCCTGTATTCCATATTCATGCAAAAATCTCCTACTGTTTTGGTGAATTTAAGATAGTCGTCGCAGCCTGGTTTATTCATTTTCTGTGAAATAGTTAGTAATCTAGTTACTACAAAGTGCCCAACTTAGAAAATGTATAACGAATCAATTAGAAATATCATTAATATTGATTTATCTTAATTATACTTAAATGACTTGTCTGTAATAAATCGTTAGAGGGAAATAAAATATTTACATTTCCAGCCATTGAATGTGATTATGGGAAATTCCCTTCCTTTTAAATGATTTGTCTTTAATCCATTAAGAGGAAATAAAATATTTACATTTATAGAAATGTAACATTATATAAAATTTACTTAATGCCATACTATCTTAATTTAAGTTTATTATCTGGCAGGTACTCGCATATCCACGTATCATATTATATATATAAATGTAAATAAATTGCCTAACATATGCGGTGTAGTAAATTTTATACAATAGAATTGGGAGGTAATTATGTGATAAGATTAATAGCATTGAATTCTCAGTCTTGGTCTTCAATCTCTTAATTTTGAAGGATTTCTCTATATACCTATTTCAGGCAAAGCGTAAGGCACTCAATATCGCGTATATGATGATCTCTAAAACTAGTAATGAAGGTTTGTGGATTGTCTTTCTCGTTTCGACATTGTAATGACTTCAAATAGTACACAAGACTTGGCTTTAGCATGGCAATTGAAATGATCTTGGTCCCCTTCATAAAATAGAAGGAATGGATAACTTCAAACTCCTAATTCCCCTAAAGACCAAGGTTAATGTAATCATTGAGAGTGAATCATGAGGCTAAGCTTGGGACATGACGATCGAACAAGATGGAAATGCCATATCAAGATTTTCACTAGTAAAGCATATCTTCACCTACTCTAACAGCTTAAACCTTTGGTATTTTGGAGTAAACTTATTTGGTTTAAGGATAACTCGTCTAAAGTATTATTTATTCTTTGGTTAACAATCAAACAAAGGCTTAATACTCAAGATAGGATGAAAAGCATCGATCCCACTAATATCTCATGCAAACTATATATGTGCCTTATAGCTTAAAAAAAAATCATCTCCTATTTTTTTGGTCTTTCTCAAAAACCTTTTAGAGTTGTGTTTATAATCTTTGCATAATCTAATACTTTGAAAATACCTAGTTAATAATGTCCATAGCTTGTGTAATGAATGACATATTTACATATCATGGTGACTTAATAATGTTTAAATTAGTGATAAGCTATAGAACTCATGTGATTTGGAGGGAGAGGCATAAAAGGACCTTTGGGAATGAATTCCAGCCTCTTCAAGAGTTCACTCTATAACTCCATGGATTAGGTAGTTAATTATGACTTACAATATTCATCTTAGGATGAGCTTTGATTTAGTCTTGATATGGAACACTTAACTCTAAGTTAAGGAGGCTCTTAATCTAAGAGGGTTTACTTCTTCAAACTTCTCCTACTTAGCATGTCGCTAAAGGTTCCAAGCTTCTTAGCACCACGTGTCATTCCTTATTCTATGGCCTCAAATCTTGTATTTTATTTCCTCTTTGTTTTGATCGACCTCAGTTTGTCACTTATTCTTTTTATTGCTCACTAAGCTTCTTACCTAGTTTTTGGTTTACTAGGTATAAGCTTATTGTGCTTCCTTTTTGCTATGATAATACTATTCATTTAACTTTTTGAAAAAAGCAGTTTATTAAGCAATATGAAAACTTGAATTTTTTAGATATAATTTGACCTTACAAAATGCAATGAGTAGAGAAACAAAGTTAAGCAAATGATTTATCGCTCTCAAATGAGAAGGAAGTAGTTGAGGGTCCTTTGCTACCAAACAAATTTTAGAGGCATGGTCTAAATCAAAAGGTATTCATAGCCTAATTTTTAAAATTTATTTATATTTTTCAAAAGATTAGAGAAATTATGCTCCTACACAAATCAAATTAAGTGTCAAGAATAAAATCATTTTTAAGGAAGCTCACCTTAAATGTAAAACTATTTTTTATCCCTTACTAATTATTGTTGAACTAAGAGAGGTTCTAATCAAGATTTTGATGATAACAAAACATATGTACCACTAATAAGTTTAATAGTGTTAACAAAAAAGGAATATGAGTATAAGATATCTTCATATTGAATGATTATGAAAGAAAAGATGAAGTTGCAATCTTTAATATTAAGATTACATCAAGAAGATCAAGATACAACGAGGTTATTTTATGTGTTACTTATTATAAGCTTATGTTGATTGTTTTTTATAGTCTAAAATGCTCATCATGCATAAAATTTTCACTTCACTTCATCACATAAGTCTTTCCTTTCACTAATAGGTATTAAAGCTTTATTTTAAATATAAAAGCCTCTAGATCTTTCTAATAAAGTTTTAAGGAATATTTTGGGATGGCTAGGTTAGATCTTATAGAGGACTTGACCTGTAATAAAAAAATTTGGCGTACTAGGAGGGAATTCACATTTTTTTAGGTTATATTAAACCATGTCTTTTACATTTACTATGTAGTACTTACCTCCTAGTTAGTTTCCTACTTAGCGTAATTAAAGTAGTGACAGGCCTAGTTATAGTTACTCTTGTACATGTCTTTTCTAGTATATATTTTTATCTTATCATTTATTGTTAATCATTAACATATTTTGTACATACTTTATTTTGTATTGCCTTACATTTTGTGTTTCTCTTTATTATTTATTGGTATTTTTATTGTTTGCATTTTGTATTTAATTAGTTTAGTATTTTTTTGAATTTGTATGCACATCTATTTATAATTTTGTAGTATCATCATGATGTATTACATCATGGGTCTATCGAAAATAACCTCTATACTAAATAGAGGTAAGGTTGTATATTATAGGATCTTTCCAGACCCCACGCCTCAGCGGGACTTCAACTAGATATTGATGATGATGATGATGAAATTCAAAATTGTACTAATCAAATTGGGTTGAAGCATATGGAGGTGTTAAAATCATATTTGGGGGTGATTAGTGATTAGTCGACCTATATGGGTTATTAGTCGACCAATATAAGTGAAAGTGGTTAATTTTGATGTATCATAAGGTTTTTGTATCATTGGTTAATATATTGATAAACTAATATGTCATTTTGGTTGACTAATATGCCTATTGGTTAACTAATGTTCCAATGGCTAATGAATTTAAAACTTTTAATACATATTAGTCAACCATTGTTCTATAGATAGCCATTGTAACGACTTGTTTTTTACTCCAATAATTATTTGGGGTCCCAAACACTATGAGTAGGCATTTTCTCATTAGTTTTAGCATCAAGAAGTAATTAAGTGTCCTTTACACACATTTCTATTTTTTTTAATTATTTATGCATTCATTGTCTCATTTTGAGTGTGTGAACCTTTTTATGATTATCAAAATATCCAAGTGAGCAAGTTTGATTTGAAAGCTAATTTTTGGGTTTGAAAGTATCTAAAGGGTTTGGCTCCTTGATGGCAAAAAATTTCAATTTATGGGAAATTGTCTCAAGTGGTCTATACATTCCAACTAAAATTATAAATGATAGAAAATTTCCCAAATTGAAAGAGGAATGGGTTCCTCAAGACAAAAGATTAATCTCCTTAAATACTAAAGTCATCCAAATTTTGTTGTAAGTCATCTAAATTTTGTTTTATGTATTGGGAAGAAATGAATTCAATAGAGTTTCTAGGTGTAAAATAGCTCACAAAATTTGGTTTGACTAGAAATTACTCATAAAGGAACAAATCAAGTTAAAGAAAGCAAAGTTAGCATGCTAACTTATCAATATGAATCGTTCCAAATGGAACATGATGAAAGTATTTGTAGCATATATACTAGATCTATTGAGATTATTAATGCTCTCAAAGGTCTTGAAAAGACATATGGTAATGTTGAAACAGTAAGGAAGTTGCTTATATCACTACTGAAAAATGAGAAGATAAAGTGAAAACTATATAAGAAGCTAAGGATTTAACAACTCTACTATTAGAAGAGCTTATTAGACTCTTCTTACATAAAATGAGGTTCTAAGAGATGTAAGAAAAAACAAAACTTATAAAGAGAAAGAATTTAACATTCAAAGTCTTAAAGGAAGAATCTAATAAGGAGGAAGATCCTTTATCTAGTGAAAGTGATGAATAGGATATTTCATTAGTTACTAGAAGATTTAAGAAATTTTTGAAGCATAACCCCTAAAAAAGAAAGGACTATAAAGGGGGTCAGATAGATTCAAACTTCAAATCAAATAACATTATTTTCTTTGACTTTGTGAAACCTGGACACTTGAAGCCTCAATGTCCTCTTCTCAAAGAAAATTAAAAATGTGAAGTAATGACAAGAAAGAGAAGAGGTTTAAGGGTAAAAAGAAGGCACTCAAAGCTACCACTTGGGATTACACAACCGACTCTAAAAGCAAACATTTAGAAGGAGATGCAACTCACATGTGCTTCATAGAAAAAGATGATGAAGTATTTTCTAACTCTGGATTATGTGATATAATAATAGTAACATTTATTTGACATATAATAAACTTATTGAAAGTCTTCAATTATAGGCAGGAAAAAGGTGAAAAAAAACTATCTTATAAACTCAAAGAAATTCAAAAGAATCTAGATGCATACAACAGTGAAAATAAAAAGATAAAGAGTGAATTACATAATATCAAAGCTTTTAAAGGTGTAGCTATAGTTGATAATCATGACTAGACACTTTAAAGCAAGATAATGAAGATTTGAAAAAGGATGTCGATTCTCTCAAGGACTCATTATCAAAGTTCAAGAAATAAGAAAACACTATAGCTCAAAATAGTTCTAATAATAGGTATGAAATTGGATGTAGCAATATTAATGCTTATAACGGCAAAAACACTTTTTTCAATGGAAATTATTTATATAGTGAAGAACCAATGCCTAGGATGAAAATTGAATATAGGGCACCCAAATCTAAACACACACATAACACATCCACTAGGGCTCACATCAAGAGAAAACTTCATGCTTTCATATATCATTCACAATTTAGACCTAGAATTCAATGATTTCAAGGAAATAATATTCACAAATTCTATACAAAAACACAAGATAAGATGCAATTTGACTTATGCCACATTAGGCCTTACATCATGCATAGTTTTATGACACATGTTACACTCAACACAACATTACAATAAAAGAAATATGTCTCATATATACGAGTATGCAAGCACTTTTTATTATCCAAAGAGAGCATTCAAATTGCCTACACAAAGAAGATGTTTTTATGACTGATATGCATATAGAAGATGTTTAAACATCATCATTAAACATCTTCTAAGAATTTTTGTTTTAGATAATAATTTGGAAACTTTTACCAAATTAAACAATCATAATTTTAATTTTAAATGAACATTTCAAGACTTCTTGAAGCATTGCCTTTACATTCATTTTAAATACTTAACTAAAAAAATTTCACTAAACAAACCTATTCTAGCATTTGAAGAAAATTATCAAGATTTGTTAAGAAATATTCTCGTGTTTATGTTATTGAACACAAATCATTTATCTAAACATTCATTTGTTAATATTAAGTTTGTGTCTTAAGCTTTGAAATTCTAAACTTTATTTAATATTATTGTTAATTTTTCAACATATAATTTATAAAAGTGTAGTATACTAATTTAATATTAATAAATATAATTTTATGGTGTTATTATAAACAATATCTTCAAATTGTAATTAACGTACATATTCTTTAAAAACTAAATTTCTTCATTTATATTATTCTTATATTAAAAATTAACTATTAATTTTTATATAGATACTTCCTCATCTTTATAAAGGCTTACAATTGTTTTCAGAAAATAAACATTTTAATTAGTTTTACTATTTTTTAAATAAAAAACAACAAAATTGTTACCTCATAAATTTGTTACATTCAGTCAAAGTCAAACAAACCTTTGTGGAGCTTTCAAACCATTAGATGGGTATTCAATTACTAACTTATTGCCAGTTCAAATCAAACTATATGTGGTCTCTTTAAACTTTCAAATCATTAAACAGTAAAAAATAATGTTTGATAAGTTATAAAACTAAACTTATAGCTCGGTGGTGATGTAAAAAATTTCATCCCCCTCCATGGTTAGGAATAATTAACAATATTTGGTCCTGTTGGGACCCAATCTCGAAATTGGATCCCAACCGAAAAAACGGTAAATGGAAGAAACGAAGTAATGAACGGATCGCGAATCAGAAAATAAATCGAAACTAATGAACGGATAACGAAGGAACGGATTTCAAAGCGAAACTAATCGAATCGAATTGGAAACTCGGAGCAAACAAACGGAAGCAAAAACATAATCGAAATCGAAGAATCGGATTTACAAACGAAAGCGAACAAACAGTTCCATCGAACTGAAACAAATGTCCGACATCCGGTAACGAAATTTTTGAAAATCCTCGCGTGTTGCGTTGGAAACCCTAAGACTAAACCAATCTGAAAATCCGGTCTAAATTTTTCTTTCTTTCTTTCTTTCTCAATCAGATTATTCATTCATTTTCTCTTTTATTCAATCTTATTCAAATCAAACAAAAATCCATACAATTTTCCGTTTGGAAATTCATCCTCATGCAAATATCAATTCTTAAAAATTCTTCTTAAACATTCATACAAAACCCAAAATTCCATCTCTTAACTAAAGTCTTATTCTAATTCTTTCTTCAA
>JANZLX010000005.1:28385114-28407721 GCA_025531955.1 Erythroxylum orinocense
TTGGATCCATGATTCTGCTTAACCTTAGCTAGAGAACACCTGCAAAACAACAAAAGGCACGCCGGGGTTGGTTGCCGACAAGCCCCTTCGACGCTCAAGTCAGTATTTTTGTGAAGATTTTGGAGGCGAGGAACAAAGAATAATAGGGTTTTAGTGTCGTATCTGTATCATGGCAAAGTAGTACCTTATATAAGAAATAGCTGCTAGGTTCAGGTCTTTACGTATGCATGGGAGGTTACCACCTACGAATGGGCTGTGGACTCGTGGACCTGAGCCTGGGCCTAGCATAGCCGGCCTAACCATATAGTTTGGACTTATTCCAATTTTTGGATTAAGTAATGAAATTATTTAAATTCTTAAAAAATTAATTTAAAAATAGTATACCAAACTTAATCAGTTCAAATTCTAACATATTATTGGTCCCAATCAGAATCCATTTATGGCAGACACGCAAGGCACATAAGAATTATCATAATTTACCTTAAGCAGCAGATGCCCGCCCTTGTTAATACCTAAAATCATGTGATGACGTCTTAACAAATCTAACATAGAACATTTTTGTAGATATTAGATTTGGACTGCCCAAATTCACTCGAATTAAGAGCATGATACAAACAATAACAAATTCCAAGGCCCTTGGGAAAGTTTCGCCGAAAGACCATTTGAACATGTACTTTGGACATCGATTCTGCCCAGAGAATAAGTTGCTCATCCAATGCTTCATGGACAGCAATTTAGCAAAGAGCTAAACACCTCTTGGCCAAAATTACCATTTAAAATCTTAGCCGCGAGAACGAAACCCACTATAGTTAGCATCTGGATGTATACCTTCGCTTCCACTGCCTCCTATTCGATTTCACTCTTTCTAATAATCTTTTCATGTTCCACTCTTTAAGATTTAATGATACTTCACAATAGTTACTAAAATTTTGTGAAAAGTTTTTATTCCTACAAACCATATAAATAATCTAAACTGAACATTAAGTATCATATACAAAATCACACTTTTGAACCAACAGTAGCGTTCTCCCCATTGTTATTTCGTAAAATCACCCCTGTAAGTAATCACTCAACTATCCTCGGTCTCGTGTGTTGGTGAAAAAATGAAAAAACAAAACAGACAAAAGGATAACTAGTTGAAACATTCCATGCCAATGAACAGTTACCAGTCATCCCCTTTTCAATAATATACAAACGTCAAATTGATTATGAGTATCAATTGTAGCAAACATCCAAATCAGCTCAAGTAATGGTAATCCCATGGATTCTTTTCTATGAGCTTCATGAGGAACCAAACATGACCAGTGCCAATTTGTACTCTTTATCATGTAAATTGCTTCAAAAACTCTGTAGCAACCAGCCTCCCTCGTGTATTTACTGACATTTTCAGATCACTAATCTCCTTATCAATATCCTGCATTTCAAAACAAACAAATGATCAAGAATGCCTGCAAATAGCTCTGTCAAAAAACATTCTCAATCCAAAACTATACTAACAACAGCAGTACATGGATGAAAGATTAAGTTAGTAGATAAAAGAATGTGTACAATAAAAATTCCTTATTGTTTGTGATCATAGATAAGAATCAATGCCTCCAACTCAAGTATTAACATTATAAATCAACATGACAACTGAGTGTCGTAATCACCCTCCTGAAGAATCTCATGTCAGGATAAAGGGGCAGATGCGCTGAATAAAATCACTGGTGGCAGCAAGGTGTGTAAAACTCCAAAATATACATACACAAACCGAATGAACATACTGAGAAATTGGGATTGGTGATGCATATCAAATTTTTTAGTCCGTTTCAATATCAAATGATGTTACTACATTGAGAAGTTAAAATCAGGGATATTTAATGGTCAGGGTTGTTTTATGTTTAATAAGAAGAATATTGCCAATTCAATATTTAATGGTCAGGGTTGTTTCATGTTTAATAAGAAGAATATTGCCAATTCAAAAACCGCTCCAATGCACAATTATTTCCAATATACTAGTATTATATAGCCAAATGCAGCAGCAATACATCTTTGTATTAGCACAAGTGGTGGTAACTATACACCAAAATAATAATGGTAATTTGTGAAGCAGACATTTTGTGATCATTGTGGTCAAGGTCTTCAAAAGGTCAAAACCAATGGCAAAAGGCTTAAATCAGCACTTAAAGTTTAGCAGGTAGTAAAGATCGGAATCCAACAGCATTAAAGCTTGAATTAAGCCCTTAAAGCTGACAAAATCAAACAATTTGACACTTAAGGTAGAATGTTAACTGGCATGCACAACACACGGAAGTTTTATTTCTAAAAAAAAAACTCAAGTTTTAAACTTAAATGAAGGGACAGATATACAAATAATAAATCTTGATGATGACATAGCTTCAGTTGAACCTATGCAGTGTCAATTTTTAAGTTGTAATACATAGGTTCCAGTGAAATCATGTCATCTTCAAGTCATTCGAAAGGGACCTACAATCATTTGATATATGATATGCCATTTAAATCGAAATTTAACTATGCATGTGTTTTTTGAACACTTTAGTTAACTTTGTACTAATAAAAACATTAAATTATTCAATTTAACAAATGTTAGGGGTAAATTTTAATCATTAAATGCAAAATTATTTGAAGGTAGAAAGAAGTAGTAGTTTATTTGACAGTTTTGCTGGGAACAAAGGTTTTGGCTTGATAAGGGCTGATTTGAAGCTTGTTCATCTATATAAATAAATAAATAAATAAGACTTATTGTAAGGCTTGTTTAGTGATCAAGTCTGAGCGTTAGCAAAAGTGAGTTTGATTTGTTTAAGCTTAAACAGCTTTCCTCATAGATTCTTTATAAAATGTATTAAAAACTAATATGAAGCCTTGATTTAGAAGTGCATTTAGAAGTGAAAATTTCGTTATTTTAACACATAAAACTAATTCAAAAAGAGATTTCAAAATTGAAGTCGGAGTTTCTGTTTGGATTGATTAAAAGGTAAAAACTATGTCGTAGGAACTGAACTATGGTAGAGGAACTGCCATTAAATTTTAATGGAAGCACTACACAATTATTAAGACTAATTTCTTGCATTATCACTCTTCTACTTATCCTAAGACAAGGCATTAACAAGATTGAAGCGCACTCAGTGGACTATCATACCACTTGAATACATATTTGCTTTGGGTACAAAACACTCAATCTTTAGGATAAACAGGAATGTAACAAAGAAAGAACCAGTTCAAAAGATAAAAATATCAGAAATTCATAAGCCTATAATTGAGATGACCCTGAACAAAGAGTAGCATAACAAGCAGAAGCTAAACACTTGGACTAACAGAGAATCCCACTGACTCCTTTTGATCAATATGCTTGAGTCTCAAGGGGCAGGAAATTTTGATAAAGATGTTTTTTTTCATTTTGGACAACTAAGAGCAAATTATGTAAAGGTTTCCTCCTCTCCTGAAATTACAAAGTGCATATGGAAGAGAATGACACAATTGACTTTCATGGAGACATATGTATTTACAGGTAATTGAAAAATATCTATCAAATAAAGTATCTGAGACATACATTATCAGGCTGATAAATTACTTACTTCCATGAACTGAATGATAAAATCTATGAGCTTCTGTTTCTGCATGTCCTCACTGTGGTAGTTTGTGATAAGAAAGCTAATGTCATAACCCTGTCATGTACGGCATCAGAAAAATGGTCATTATCATGCTTGAAATTTTTTATACCTTTCTGGATATTAATCATTACCGACTACAGACATTTTATCCAAGATGCAAGGTAAGGAATATAAAAAGAGTGGGACAAGAAGTCAAGCAAGAATTCAGTCATAATAAGAATAAAAACATCACCAAATTAAGGCAGATATCTCTATTCATCTGTAATTGGTCACTTTTTAGAAAACATCAATATATATTAGGGATCAAGGGAATACTACGGTGATTTGGATTTGCATTCCCCTTTGAAGATCAATAGGCCCTTAGTTTAAATCCTCACATGGGTGGGTAGGGTTTAGGGATTAAGAGGCTGTTGGGTAACCCAAATTGGCCCAAGGTGTCCCTCATAGATCAAAAGAAGAAACAATAAATAAATAAACATCCTATTAGATATTCATCAAGAATACAACATAGTGGCCTCCAAGAAAGAGAACCTTTCACTGCTGACTAATGCTTATAGATAATCAAATGCATCCATGAAATCAAGAATTCAAGTTACTTTGAGAGGAAAACTGCAAACTATTGATAGCACTAATGCAGCAAGAGCAAATTAAACTAAAATAACAGTCTGCAACTGCAAAATCAATGGCCCTGTGTCTAGAAGAAGGTTTATTGCAATAACTTCCCAGAGACAAATGTTTCTACACAGGAACATCCAGTATATTGTTTAATTGTTATTTTTAAAGCAGCCACCAAATGAAACCTTTGTTAATTTTACAGGTAAAAAGCAAATGGTCATCACTGTATTAGAAATGAAACGCCGATTAATTTCAATAGTACTAGGCTATCATTTAACTGTGTCAAGCAAAACTGAGAAATGGAAAAGTAGATTCTCATATCAGCATATTGTCACAAGATCATTGTACCTGTACAGGCTTTCGCCTTAACACTTGAAATGCTTCTGCCCTCATAGACAAAAATCTAAGGAACTTTTTGGTTAAAATGTTTTCAAGTTCATCAGCCTGTTTCACCTATTCAAAAGACAAGTACACCATGAATAAGAGAAAATGGAAGAAATATTTTGGTTTTGTTCTTTTGTTATCTGTGTGCATCAATTCTTGTTATGCAGAAATGAAAGTGGACATGCAGGTAACTGTTGTTATTCTTAGAATGAGAATTCCATATAAGTTTTGCATAAAAATGCCAAGCCTGAACAAATGGAATAAAACTATGGCAGGTGAAAGACTAAGTATATTTTAAGTTTTGTTTTTAAAGTATATTTTAAGTTTTGCTTTTATTATTAGGTATTACCAAGACTTGGGCTAAATTTCAGTTTGGGATGAGAACATGGAGATTAAGTATGAAAAAATAAGGGCAAGCACGCAATCATATTGAAGAGTTTTCCAAGTTGAAGGTTAAGAGTAACAGAGTGTACTCCATCCTGTTTCATTACCTATGACAAACAACGTTATCAAAACTCTCCAAATCTGGAAGCAAGGTGGGGAAAGAAGATTTAGGTAAGAATTCTAGAGATATCAACACCATTTTCCTAATTTGTTTGTCATCTATTTCCTTTTTACATGCCAAGAAATCAAGTTATATATGTAACTCTATCATGAATATTCTCTCCTTCCTCTTACCTAGAGCATAGAGAGAGAAACTATAACAACTTAGGACTTGTTCACTAGTGAAATGCTTTTCAATTTTCATATTCCAATCCCAAGTTTTCTTTCTGATGTATCCTAGGTGATGGAAAAATCAGAATAAAACAAAGAAAATGATTCTTCTTTAATAGAATAGGAAAGTAGTTTGTAATTGAGAATAATATAACTGCTGAGCCTTTTCCTTCTAAAAGAATATTTCCAGATCTAAAGGCTAAAGATAAGAATATGTTAGAACAAACAACTTATTAAATAATTAGCACAAGATGGACCATATGAAAAGAGAAGAATGCCTTAATGATCATATGTTTTTGTTTTACATTTCTTTGTCAATTAGTATATTTAATTGATCTTTTGTCTCTGGCACTTGTTTAGAGTTTCTTTCAGTTGTCACAACTTTCGTAAATTTAAAATCAATAGACTTTAAAAATTTTCAAAAACTTCTGCTTTCTTGCTACATTTACAATTTAGCATAGAGTCAGTGCCTCTTTAATCAATTGGCCTATATAATACTGTCTAAATAGTCACACTATTCAGAATAGCATTGCATTACAACAACAATTTTCTTGTTGTCAACCAGTAAAGTATGTTGATTAAACAGTAAATTGGCACAAATCACAATACTGCAACCTGTCTGGTAATTAATTATCCATTCTCAAAGAAAATTAAGAACCAATTGATATAAACTTTTTTGGTATTAATAGGAACTTAGGAAGGTTCAAATAATGTATAATTGAGATATTATTTATGAAAATCATTTTACCTAAAAGCTACAAGTTTCACACAACTAAATACTTTATCTTTCAAACATCCAAAGAAAGTAAAGTTATCACCAAAGCTGCAGTTTGTCCCTTCTCATTCTTTAAAAATTCCTCTCTTACTTCCTCTCATATCTTCCACGAAATAAAGGATAAGAAAATTGGCAAATATGAAAGGAAAAAACTTATGCTTACAAATTTAGCAATGCAAATTATAGGCATGTACAACGATGTATGAAGCCATGAGTTCATCAGTCATACATCTGACTACTTAACTGGTATGATGAATGGAGAACTTGTTTTGCTATGCATTGAAATGATTGCTATGAATATAACATCTATCTAAAGATTTCTTTTCTTACCTTTAGACTAATACGTAGCGAATTGATTGATGTCTCTATTAAGCATCTTTCAGCCTCATTTCGACATATCAAAACCTGTAGTAGCATTACTCACAACTTATAAACAGTCAAGGCAGTAATGAAGCATTCATATAGTGAAAAATGAATATCTATACTTGCAACTAGTTAAAATATTGATAAAGATATAGCTCTTTCAAAACTAGTGCCCTTAACATGCAAAGGATCCACAAAAAATCTGACCACTGGAAAGTCACAGATCCCCCAAAAAAGAACATCATTCAATAGTGTTCAGAAAATAGCAGGTTTGCTATATCAAACTTAGAAATCCAGGAGGCAACTAGTTTATCTTAATGGGTTTTGTATTTGCGAATCTTCCAACCATCCAAGAGAAATTTAACAATTGAGAGCATGTTAAGCATAACTTAGATATACTATATCCTAACAACAAGGAAAAGCTATCAATGGTTGTTTCCTTGGCCTAATGTCATTCCACTTTCAGCATGGCTCTTCTATAGATCTCTCTTAGCCTGATAAGGACTTTAAGGATTAGCTTTTAAGAAAAACATTATGTGGTATTAAATTCTCAATATTAGTGTCAACTGAGATTTGTTTCCCCTCTAGTACTTTCACCATGTCATTTCTATTGCCTTAATTAAAGATCTAATAACAACTAATGTATATCCCAATCCTTGTAGATTTCAATCAAAAGCTAATTCATCTGTTGCTTCAAACTATGAAGCTTGACTAGAACAATTTTCTGATAGATGAGAAACAGAGGCAAAATTCACACAGATTTTTAAAATGCCATGTCATCATTAGGTGGGACCACAACAACTATCTCCCTGTGGTGGAATACTATCTGCCACCTTATTCTCACCTTCTATTTTCACCATGTCATTTCTATCTCATTAATTAATGATCTAATAACCACTAATGTATATCCCAATCCTTGTAGATTTCAAAAGTTGACTCATTTGTTGCCTCAAACTATGAAGCTTGCCTAGAACAATTTCATGGTAGACGAGAAAGACAAAGGTAAGATTCACACAGGTTGAAAAAATGCCATGTCATTAATAGGTGGGATAACAACAGCTATCTCCTTTTGGTGGAATACCATACTTCTAATGAAAATTTCAAATGATGAGGTTACCCTAAGTTATCATAAATTCAATGTTTAAACTTCAATCATTGCCATCTAAAAGAGCGAGTTACATTTATATTCATAAAATAGACTCAAATTTTATCTAAACAACCAAACACCTAATACCATACTTCTAATGAAAATTTCAATGATGAGGTTACCCTAAGTTATCAAAAATTCAATGTTTAAACTTCAATCATTGCCATCTAAAAGAGCGAGTTACATGTATATTCATAAAATAAACTCAAATTTTATCTAAACAACCAAACACCTTACATCAAAAGAAATAAGGTCTTAAATATCCTCTGGCATTATACCCATCTAGTTAGTGCACAGAAGTGAAATCCTTATTCAGAAACACATGTCCTTGTGTTGTGCATAGAGTTTCTCTCTGGAAAAATTATAAGAAGAAAGAAGCTAGAAGACAAATCTTACAGGATTTAGCAGAAGTTCTGGGCTTGTCCTACAAAAATATAAAGAAAATATTACAATCTCTATGCAGCAATTATCCGTACATCAATTCAACAAACAAAAAGAAGAATGAAAGGAAAAGAAGACCGTAAAAGAATAGTTTTGTTGTCATATACCCCCTAAAGGTCCTAAGTGACTCTAACGACAAAGCAAACTAGTTTATGTATCCCCTAAAGATACTAAGTCAAGTTCCTTTAAGTATATTGGAAAAGTTGGTTTACAAAACTAACAATGACAATGTTAATGTTTAATAAAAAGTTTTGAAGGCTTAAAAATCACTCAACCTTAGGACATAATGGTCCAATAAGATAACTAGCCCTTCACGGTAACATTGATGCATGAAACTTTTGCAGTGGAATGTAGCCACTTGGCATCGAAAAGTATGTTATATAGCAGTTGTAGCTATAACTTACATTCATTATTAAAACAAAAAACAAAATTTGTATTTCTTTTCCATCACTTCCAGCCAAGAACTAATGAGAGTGATTCAATCTCAGCCATTGTTGTGCAGATGAGTGGCTGGTAGATATCAAGGAGCTATTACACCTTCCGTGTCAATCCCCAATTTCAAAAGGAAGTGTCCATTGATCTTTTTTTATGTCAAACATAAAAGTCACTTTCTCCCAATATGATCATTCTCCTATAACAGGTAATGGCTTATAAGTGTTATGCAGTTCTCTGTTATCAATTTACACGAGCCCATAGACATCCAAATAAACATAACCACTCCACAACACTGTTACTAGCATTTTCTTGCCATCATAAAACTGCTCTGGGGCTTATGAAAGTAAGAAGTAACCACTAGAAGGAAATGATGGAAAAGGATCTGGCACCAGATAGATAAAATATAATTTGACACAAAAGCAAAATCCCAACCAGGGTACACCATACAGATGAATATTCTATTTCGGCATCACAAAAATTGAAAAGAAAATAAGAATCCTGCAGTCATTGCAAATTTACAACAAAGTAAAACGCACTTTTAAAACCATACATTGAACATACTTTAGTTCAACCTCTGGCTTGTTATGCCTTTCAACCTCTTGACAAGGGAAGTTCTGCGAGGAGCATATCCATATGAGAAGTCAGAGCAAAAATGCATCGGCAATATCAGCATGAAGATGTAAAAGGAAACTACATATCCAAATCCATTGTTCGATGGCAATGGAGAAGCACAGAACACTTTTAGTACCTGCAGACACATAGCTGCCTCTAAAGTGTTCCTTATGCATGTCAAGTAAAGCCGCAATGAACTAGCCTGCCGATATCAATATAAATTACAAACTCAAAACTTATACTTTCAAACAATTAAAAACATCAAGCTTAAGAGAAAATAATTAGCTATTTTCAATATATGATCGTAACAATGTCATCATTTCCCAAATATCTCCCAACAACAAAGTGAAGTTGTTCAGATCAAAAGAGAGGCAAATTGTTGGACTTATCATTGATTCTTCCTTGTCGGTGGCTAAAGTTGAATTTCTTCCAGGCTTACTTAGAGAAGCACAACCTGAAACCCAGATCTAAAGTTGTCGTTCAAAAACTAGACCTCCCATGTTTACACTCAAACATACGAATTCTGAATCTGATGCAGCCGAAGCTGATGATGTACCTCACCTGCTTTACAGTAATAAATGATCTTCGGCGTTTGTTTTAAGGTTTGGGGTTGTCTCTTGGAAATTGTTTGGTGGGTGTTAAGTCTCGCTATAACGGGCCAGCTACCATTAAAAGAACCCTCTCTGATCTGATTCCCGTATGTCATTAGGCCAACAGCAGTGATACAAATTTCATAAAAGGGCCCAAAAAGGTCAAAAGAAAGAATATCAAATGCAGGCGAGTCATCATTGACATTGGACTTGATTTCCATGTCGCAAGTTTATAATTTTAATTGACTGGACCATTTCATTCCTTAGATCCAGCCAATAAGCTGACTTGCTCTATTCACTGAAACTGAAAAAGAAATAGGACGGGGAACGAACAATAAGCTTACACAACTTGTCTTCAAGAAATTTGGAAAGAGTGAAACAATAGAAGGTTTGCCTAAATTCTCTCATTAAGCTTACAGTAGCCAATATCAGAGAACAACTGATTATCAATCAGTTGGAAACGCATTGTAGCAGAAGAATGGCTCTCTCTTAGAGATTATAGAGTTTTGTCTAAAAGGCTAACAGTATTTACAAAGATATCACTGATCAACAATTCATGGACCTTCATCAATGTGGTACAATCGAAGCAACAATAACGGGTAACAGAGAAAGGATATAAACATGCAATGAGTCCGATTCCTAAGCAACCCTAGCAGATTTTCGACATAATAAAGCTAAGAAGGGTGTGACAGGCAATATAAGTACGAAAGGTGACTCACCTGTGAGCTCATCGACAGAAGCTTCCCCAACCTCCACCTACAGATCTTAGTATTCAACGGGAAGTTAGTAACTTAGAGATGATTTACAGTAGACTCAATGAGATTTTTCGCTTACCTTGACTGAATGAGCTCCTGTTTGCTTAGAGTTGTAACGGTTCCTTGGATCTCCAACAATGTCGTGCAGCCTACGAAGAGGATAACCCCAATTGCGCAATCTTTCGAATACTCCAAAAAAGTAGTGCGGGGATTTACCCAAGTCGTGTATGTCATGGTTTAATGCTGTGTTTGGTTACCGTCACGGGGTGAGGACGGATGACGACGACACAAAAATTTTGTTCTTCGGCCTGTTTGCATATCGAGGATAGAAATTTTTGTTCCGTTCTTAGAGGACGAAGACAGAAATTTTTGTTCCTCTCAAAACTGAGGTATGAAAATTCTTGTCCTATAGATAAGAATTGAAAATATCACAAATAGCTTCATCTTTCCAAACTTAACACCAATAACAATTAATATTAATAATTACTATTATTAATTACTAATATTAATTAATACAGAATGAGTTGGGTTAACAATCAGGCTAAGATAATATACATAGAAAATCTATTAGGAGTATACCTCTACAAAAAGAGGATACAAAAGAAACAATTTTAATGGCAGAAGTATCATAAATGGAGTATCCAAAACTAAAAGAACAAGATTTAGTTGAAGCTCCATTCATACAAGAAATCCTAAAAGAATCTGTAAAATCAGCATCAACTTCACAAGTTGTTGATTTAGGATATCGTCCACCAACAGATTTCAATATGGGATTACCAGATTATCCTCCAGCAACAGGAGAATACAGAATTAAGCTCTTGATACTCTAGTACAAGAGATTCAAAGAATAAAAATTTCTGAGAAAGGAAAAACAATACCACCAGCTGTAATAAGAAAAGATAAAACAGAGTTTTCCCAAATTTTGATCTTGCTAGACACAGCTTTGCTTCTGTGCGAAGTATAGCAAAAATTGAGAAACACTAATTTGATAACGTTGATTTTTATTGTGGAAGCGAGATTTTTACAAAGGAGAGATACTGAACGTTGTATGATGCTTCAGTTTCTGATTGAGCCCATGATTCATACCCTTTTGTTTTAATAACGATTTCCATATTTTTATAGAAATCTGTTATTGTCATCATTTGATTGGGTAAGAAGTAGACTAATTCTGTTCCATTAGACAAATCTATTTCCATTTGTCCAAGGATACCTTTTTTATCTGTTCCCCATCGATTATCTCTAATTACTACAAGAACTTTAGTACCTGCATCTTTTCGATGTAATGCAAATACTCTAATCATTATCATGCCCAAATGGATATGATCCAGTCCTTCTTGTAATAACTCTTGGTATGATTCTTTTGTAATCATTTTCATTTCTTCTTGATCATTTTCTATGATCAATTTTCTTTCTTCTGAGTAATGTTGAAATACTCGATGTTGTGGTTCCTTCCAATTGCATGAATACAATACTTCTGCTGGAACCATTGATGCTCTTTTCTTATTGGATAGACTTAATTGATAGTCTGGATCCAAATTCATTTCTAGTATTTTGTTTCTATTGCTATTACCTGTTAATCGGCTTATAGCATTCCTTGTTACTTGCTGATATCTTCGATAATCAAGGATCTGATTATCTTGAACATTATGTGCTATCATACTTCCTTCCGTATTCCTTACAGGAATTAATCCCATGTCTTTTCTTTCTGCAGGATTTTCAAAAGAAAACCTTGAGCTTGTGCTTGCTCTCTGATTCATTGTGTTTTTGGTTTTGAGTACTTTGCCATCTCTGCACTATATATTTCTTTGGGATTTTTGAAGAAATATGTTTTCCTTATTACAACTGGTGGTATTGTTTCTCCTTTCTCATAAATTTTTATTCTTTGAACCTCTTGTACTAGAGTATCAAGAGCTTCCTGAAATTGTGGATTTTCTTTTGAAACTTTAAGAAAAGTTTCTTCAAGCCTTGCAAGCTTTGTTTCTAGATTGTCAAGTTTCTGTAGTGTTTTTATCAACAGATAAATAACACTATTATTTTGTTTTACAGAGGCTTCTACTATTTTTGAGACTTGTTCTCCTGATTTTATTCTTCTAAACCCTTCAGCTGGATCTCCTAATAATGTTGTTGCAATAATAGCTTCCTGATATTCTGGGTCTTCTACAGCAGAAATATAGGACATCAAATCCTCTGATGCAGTTGCTTCAGAAGATCTTCTACTTTTTGTAGTTTCTTTTCCAACTGTTTTGACAATTAGGTAGCTTCTTGCTCAATTTCTTTTGGTTTTTCGACTATCAAGTCAATTAACCCTGCAATTTCTTTCTTTGATGGAGCTTGTTTTACTTTCTTTTCAAGTTCTTCAAGCTTTTCTTCCAAAATGTGAAAATGCTTTAAACAAAAGTTTGATAATAATATCAATCTATCATATACTACACTGGTATTGAACAAGGTATTTAACTGCAGATCACAAATCAAGTTCAACTGCTTGTTATCATTATGATATATATGTTTGAATCCCTTTTTATAACAAGAAAATTCTATTCCTTCGATAGTTTCTTTTTCAAAAGGTGGTTCAACAGCCAAATCCAAATATTCCACAATTTTTCGACCTTGATAATATCTATCTATTGATTGTTTGAAACGATGACCCATAAATTCCTATTTTAACAAAATAGGTACTTTCCCGTTTTGGATTTTGAACTCAATTTCCCCTAACACACCTTTTCATGGCTTCAAATGGGTACTCTTCTTTCGTTCTTTTCTAATCCTCACGGCGTAGCTACCTATTTAGTAAATTAAGAACTTTTGAGCTTAAGACTTCAATCAATAAAGGGTTGCATCCATTTTTTATACAATTTTCGTCTTCTGTTTAATGCCATGATTTCTTGTTTACATTCATACAGAAGATACTTTGTCTCCCCTAATAGATAGAAAGCATTTTGTTTTATGGCTTCTGTTTCTCTAAATTTTGGATGACCGGGTTGATGACAGATGCTCATAAACTCAGGATTAAACAATATGCTTCTATATTCTTCAGCCTTTAATTCTTGTTTGGCTATGACTAACTTTAACCTTTGAATTCCTTTCCTAGTATAATTAATTAAAGACTTCAAACTTCTTCTTTTATCGAAATATCCAGGCATGACTGTTGAATTTCTTTGAATAAACCATGGAAATAATAGAGCTTAAATGTTATAAAACTGGATATAAGCAAACATACCAATCATAAACAAACAACTAAACTTATTTAATTTAGTTTCTCATACCTTGCTCTGATACCAAAACAGAGTTTTCCCAAATTTTGATCTTGCTAGACACAGTTTTGCTTCTGTGCGGAGTATAGCAAAAATTGAGAAACACTTGATAACGTTGATTTTTATTGTGGAAGCGAGATTTTTACAAAGGAGAGATACTGAGCATTGTATGATGCTTCAGTTGTACTCTCTAAGGTTACAAGCTATGACTTATATAGCCTCAAACTTATACTATGTGAATTATTGTGGTAGACAGAATAATTATTCCGGGTGCTCATTGGGCCCCATATCGAATAATTCAATTCGTCTTTCCAGCAATGATTCATTGTCCTATTGTGGAATTATTAGTTCCACTACAAACAGTAGTTGCTACGTGTATATAAACCAACACAACTTTAATAATGTACATATTAAATGGGAGACAAGAAGCTCCTTCTTTTTGATAATTCAAAAGATTATCAATTGCTGTTGGCCATTATTAAGATTCCTTCTTAGCTGGCCATTTCTTTTTGACATGAGGTTGATGTGATGACTGTCCTCGTGTCATAGGTCTGAGTGATCTGGTTCCAGATGCCCATTCTGCAACAGATCTATAATACCTTGGATGTCTTCCCCCTTCATCATCTGATAATTGTTGATATGCACAGGACATTCCTTCTTCCTTTTTCTGGCTTTCACGGAATGGTTCCTTATTGATTTCAGGAGATACAATAGTTGTATCATCTTCTTTTTGTAATTTCGCTATTGTTTTCAAAAGCTCTTGTACTTCTTGTTGTAATCGAATGACTTCTTGATGATGTATTTCAGCTAATGGGCCTTCTCGTGGTTCTTTTTCAATGAAGATTTCTTCATCGATTTCAATATATTGCATAAGATGCTCAAGAGCATCATTAAAGGCATAGAATCCTTTAAATCTGGGTTTTGCTAATTGAACAATTTTCTTGAGTAAAGTTGAATAATAGCAATACATCCCTCTATCTGGTCCATTAATTAATGCATAGTAAGAATAATTCTCACCTATTGCTTGCATGATCTTGCTGAAATAATATTGTAAAGCATAACATGCGCTTTGCTTTTGCTTACTGCTGTTAGCTTTCCAGATAGCATCTAGTAAACATTTTTTATTTTCATCAAGTGGAAGATTTTCCAAAGGACGATATGCTTTTGGATCATCAGGATCCGATGCAGGCAATTGTATTTTACCAAATTGGCAAAACTTTTGATTTCTTCCTCCTTTTTGTACCGGTGAGGACCGTTTCTTTACAGATATGAGGACTTGCTCTATGGGAAACTATCGCTAAAGTTCTTCCCGAGGAGAGTTTGAACTTGTTCCTTTTTTCCTTTTTCCATACCTTGCAGTTCTTCTATGGCTTGTGGTAGATTTTTCAGAACTTGAATCTGCTTGTTTTTTAATCTATTGTAGGTATAATTCATTGAGAGTTTTGTAAGGTTTTTCATACCTTTTTCCTCATTGTCCTTCTCGTGCAACCTGCTTGTCTTTTCTATCCATGCTTATTTGATGTTGATACGAGAAAGTTGATATGCTAAAATATTTCTTTTGCCTTCTATGTGTTCGAAGACGATCTTGACTCCAGTACCTGTTATATAGTCCACAAAATTTATCCACCGAACCCTTGATGGCTTATTTTGTGATTGCTTGTACAGCCTTGCAGTGAGTTCTTAAAGTAATTTCTTTTTGATCTAGATAATGGATCTTTAAAGAGTTTAGAGTGTTTATACACTCGCTTATTTCTGCATCAATTGTTGATTGAATACAGCTAAATTTTTCACTTACGTAAGTAAAGATTTTTTCTTCACTTCTAGAGCACTATTTATTTCTTTTCCATTTTGCTATGCCACCCCATCCTTCCATACATCCATCAGTTTCTAAGATGATGTAGGATCCATATGGAGGTAACTCCATATTGGGCAAGCTTTGTATGGTTTTCTTTATTCTTTTGACTATCTCCCAAACCATATTGCTCATTCTTTTATCAGCATTAAGAGCAGTCTGCTTGTATAAAGGTCCAACCAATATTCCTAATTTAGGAATATAACTGCGAGCATAGTTTAAGATACCCAGCCATGATCTTAAACCTTTCTTTTCCTTTAATTGTTCATCAGGAAACTCAGTAAGTTTCTTGATGATGTGTGGTTGTAAACTAATTTTTCTTTTGTCAATTATGGCACCAAGGAATTCCACTTTCGGAGTTCCTACGGTCATTTTTTCTTTAGATAGGATAAGTCCGTATCTTTTACAAATATCAAAGAATATTTGTAAATGCTTTCTGTGATCATATTCTGATTCAGAGAAGATTAATATATCATCGATATATGCTGCAATGGAATCTTCATGTCCTCTGAAACATTGATCCATTTTTCTTAGAAAAATAGCTGGCGCATTTTTCAATCCGAACGGCAAGACCATCCATTCGTATAGACCATCTGGTACTATGAAAGCAGTCCATAGGATTGATTCTGCATCCATGGCAATTTGGTGAAACCCACTTTTCAAGTCAAACTTGCTGTAGATCTTACTATTGCCAACCTTTTTGATAATTGTATTAATCCCTGGTAGAGAATACTGATCTTTGTAAGTATTCTCATTAAGCTTTCTGTAGTCAAATACCATCCTTTCTTTACCATGCTTGATTTCTCCAGTTTGTGGATCCTGTGATGTCCCTGAGTAAACCATCATGGCCATAGTTCTGTGTCTTGAGGATGAAGGCCTGATTACGCCTAGATCCAACAAGGCTTTTATATGTTTCTTGAATTAGGCTTCCATTACAAGTGTGACATGCTTTAAGGGCTTGTCTTGAATAGTTAAGTCTGGATTGATAATTTCTATTTTACAAACTATTATATTCTTGGCCCAATGTTTCTGTGGATTTTTCCCTATGAACTCCAAATTTTCCATTTCTTTTAGAGCCAACTCTATTTCTTTTGAGTATTGAGGAATACTCTTGCCAATGTTAAAATATACCATATTTTTAATGGCATAATATTCATTGGCTTCTAATTCTAATAATGTTATAGCTGCAGTAGCTATTTTTATTTCTGTACTTGTCGAAACCCACGACAAGTTTTTGTAGAATGTAACTGCATTGCCCTCCAATCTGACTGCTCCATATTGTGAGCGAATAAAATTACATCCGATTATGACCTGTATGCCATCTTGCTTTGTCATTGGAATACAGAGTGTGAAAGGTATTTTGTAAGAATTTCCTCCAATGATCATTTTTCCATCTTTCAGCTTTTGTTCAGCTTTGAATGCGGAATTTATTCCCCTGATTTCCAAAGCATACCTGAATTTTTCTTTGGCGTTATCTGGGTTTGCATCAATTTTAACACAGCATTTTGTTGCTCCTGTGTCTAAAATTGCTCTCACTTGGAATTCCTTGACCCCTGGTATTTGATATTGTATATCCAAATTGTACAGCTGATTATTTATACGCCCCTTGAATTCTGTAAGAGTTCGTAACTTTTCTTGTGCGAAAAGAACTATTTCTTCATTTTCTTCAGTATCATTTCTTTTGTCAAGTGGGCTTGGCATTCTTTCTATTTTCGATAGTTCTTCAACTATCTTGATTTGTGGAACATAAATCTGCTCAAATATAATCTGAGCTATAGCATCACCAATTTTCACAAAAAATTCTTTTGGACCAGGATTGACTAATACCACATAAATTGTACCTCGGTAATCATTGTCTATGACTCCTGCTGATACGTCAATGCCTTTCTTTGCCATGGATGATTTGGCAGCAATCCTTCCATATATTCTTTCTTGCATTATTTCTATTCGTATAATAGTTGATATACTCTTTCTGTTGAAGGCAGGTATTAAGGTACATTCTGTACTGTATAGATCAAATCTTGCTGCTCCTTCTGTTCTTCTTGTGGGTAGCGTTGCATGTGATACTTCTTTTATAATGTTGACTGTTGCTAACGCAGTCAAATTTTTGGAAATAGGTACTTCATATGGTATCACCACGCTTTGCTGACACTCTGATGCTATTGCTTTACCTTTATCACGAATAGTAAGAACTCGATTTGATGCTCTAAGTTCTTGTTTGAGTTATTCCTCATGATCATAAGGTTTAAGCTGCTTGAATTCTTGCTTTAAAAATGAATCAACAATAGTATCTAATCGCTGATTTTCAAGGATTAAAGCTTGATTTTCTTTTAGTATTTGAGTGATATACTCTGACATTTCTTTGATCACATTGTCTTTATGTGCTAGAGGTGGCACATACGTAGTGTGTTTTCTAGTGATCTTTATTTTCCAATAAATCGTTACACAGAATGCACAAACAGTTGTTGAGCATAATAGACAAAAGATTCTTTGGAATTCTGTTGCTTTTGCTTTGCAATAATTGCAATTTTCTTTTCCAATTTCCTCAATTGGTTGGTTCTGTTGCCATTGATGATGACATTCTTGTTTTTCTTTTGGTAGGATAACATCTTCCAACCATGTATATTCTTTATTGTCAGTAATGAGAAATAAGAATTCTGATGGGTTTATTGTAAGAGTATTGAGAATATTCTGATGATCAGGATCTTCTCCTTCAGACATAGATAGTATTCCTTCACTGTCAGGTTCATTCATATCAACGGATACTACATCCCAGTCTTCTAGTAGATCAAGATCATTTATCATTGCTACTCTTGCAATGTTTCCCTTTTGACTTTTACAGTCTCTTGCGTAGTGACCTTCTTCTCCGCAAGTATAACATCTACATTTATGTAGAGTAGGCTTCTTTCTTTTGAAAACCCGTACATGTGTACTATGTGGTTTTCCTTTATATGTTTTTGCTTTTCGAAGGCCGTATTTTTTATTTTCTTTGTAATACCCTGGTATGGTCATTTTTTAGCATAAAGATCCTAAATCTTTAAGACCTCTTTGTATAGCATTTTTCTTACACATTTCTTTTAAGTATAGCCAAGTAAAATGTACTCGTGGGGCTACACCTATGGTGTTTCCTGGATGTTTCTTTTTGAATTCCTCTTCAATTTCTTTGCCATATAACTCTGGTAATTTTCTGAAAAACTTTTCAGATATTTCTAGAGTTATAAAGGCTCTTCCTGACATAGAAACCAGCTTCAAATATTCTTTGAGAAATTGATCCACATATTTTCTTTCTTTGCAGTTTAGTTTTTCTAAATCTGCATATACTATGTCTTGAAATGTTGTAGATCCTTGATATGATTCTTCAAATGTCACCATTTTTCGTATTTGTGAAAATACGATTTGTGTGTCGTCAGCAGCATTAACAAGCATTTCATATTCATGTGGGTAAGCCAATCTCCATTGTTGGAACAATCTTTTCATTGTTTCTCCCAATAGATTTTCTATGTATGTTATTTTGGCTTGATTATTGACCCAACTCATTCTGTCAATGAGATTCGTATTTATCGATTCCCACCTTATGATAACGTCTTCATATTGTGATATATCCTCCGATAGTACTAACATGGCTCCTGTTTGTATTTGAGCAGGTGGTAGCATCCATTGACTAGATGTTTCCATTTTTCTTCCTGTCTATTTTCCCCATTTTTCTCTTATTTCAGGAACACTAATTCTGTATTCTCCTGTTGCTGGAGGATAATCAGATAATCCCATATTGAAATATGTTGGTGGACGATATCCTGAATCAACAACTTGTGAAGTTGATGCTGATTTTACATATTCTTTTAGGATTTCTTGTATGAATGGAGCTTCAATTAATTCTTCTTCCTTTACCTTTGTATACTCCATTTCCGAGACTTCTGCCATTAAAATTGTTTCTTTTGTATCCTTAAAAGGCATACTATAATACCATGGTGTGTCTTCTTCAGATGTATCTTCAATTTCGGAAGATTCCTTCTGAATTATTATGGTATCATTTTCTTTTGAGTTTTCAAACTCCTTTCCCCATCCATCATATATAACAGGATAAGTTTCTTCTGGGATTGTATATTTTACCCAATATTTTCAATCTCCAAGGTGATCCCAAATTACACCTTTTTCTTTTTCACTTTGAATAAAGTGATCTGGGAGGATTCTATTAATCCACCTTTCTTCTTCTTTGATTACTCGATGAGTAACGACTAAAGCTCTTTCTATTTATTCTTCATCATCAAGATTCTCATATTCATCTTGCTGAATTTGTTTTCTTTTTTCATAGTTGGTGAATCTCATGTTGATTGATCCATCCACATTTTCCCAAGTTTGAGATTTACTTGGAGTTTTTGCCGTTGTTTAGCACTAAGTGGTGGTTTAATTGTCCATCTTTCACCATTGAATACTTCTGCAGAATATTTTTCTCCTGTAATTGCTTTTACTCCATGTGTTGCGAAGAAATCAAGTAGATTTTCATTCCTGTAACGGAATGAAGCTGCACTTGTGTTTGTTAATCTAGCAACCACTCCTCTTGAGATGATTAAATTTGCTTCAGCCTCTGATTGTGTCCATGATTCATACCTTTTATTTTAATAACGATTTCCATATTTTTATAGAAATCTGCTATTGTCATCATTTGATTGGGCAAGAAATAGACCAATTCTGTTCCATTAGACAAATCTATTTCCATTTGTCTAAGGATACCTTTTTGATTTGTTCCCCATCGATTATCTCTGATTACTACAAGAACTTTTGTACCTGCATCTTTTCGATGTAATGCAAATACCCTGATCATTATCATACCCAAATGAATATGATCTAATCCTTCTTGTAATAATTCTTGATATGATTCTTTTGTAATCGTATTCATTTCTTCTTGATCATTATCTATGATCAATTTTCTTTCTTTCGAGTAATGTTGGAACACTCGATGTTGTGGCTCCTTCCAGTTACATGAGTACAATATTACTGCTGGAACCATTGACGCTCTTTTCTTATTGGATAGACTTAATTGATAGTCTGGATCCAAATTCATTTCCAAAATTTTATTTCTGTTGCTATTGCCTGTTAATCGGCTTATAGCATTTCTTGTTACTTGTTGAATTCTTCGATAATCACGAATCTGATTATCTTGCACATTATGTGCTATTATATTTCCTTCAGTATTCCTTACAGGAATTAATCCCATATCTTTCCTTTCTGTAGGATTTTTAAAAGAAACCCTTGAGCTTGTACTTGCCCTTTGACTCGTTGTGTTTTTGGCTTTGAATATTTTGCCTTTTTTGTACTGTATATTTCTTTGGGATTTTTGAAGAAATATGTTTTTCTTGTCATAGCTGGTGGTGTTGTTTCTCCTTTTTCAGAAATTTTTATTCTTTGAACCTCTTGTATCAAAGTATGAAGAGCTTCTTGAAATTGTGGATTTTCTTTTGAAACCTTAACAAAAGTTTCCTTAAGCCTTGCAATCTTTGTTTCTAGATTTTCAAGTTTCTGTAGTGTCTTTATCAACAGATAAATAACACTGTTAATTTGCTTTACAGAAGATTCTACTGTTTTTGAGACTTGTTCTCCCGCTTTAGTTCTTCTGAATCCTTCTGCTGGTTCTCCTAATAATGTTGTTGCGATAATAGCTTCTTGATATTCTGGGACTTCCGCAGCAGTAATATAGGACATCAAATTTTTTGGTGTAGTTGTTCCAGCAGATCTTCTACCTTCTGTAGTTTCTTTTCCAACTTTCTTGATAGTTGGATAGCTTCTTGCTGAATTTTTTTTGGTTTATCGACTATCAAGTCAATTAACCCTGCAATTTCTTTCTTTGATGGAACTTGCTTTATTTTCTTTTCTAATTCTTCGAGTTTTTCTTCCAAACTATGAAAATGCTTTAAACAAACATTGGACAATAAAATTAACCTATCATAAACTACATTGGTATTGAACAAGGTATTTAACTGCAGATCACAAATCAAGTTCAACTGCTTGTTATCAGAATGATATGCATGTTTAAATCCCTTTTTATAACAAGAAAATTCTATTCCTTCGATGGTTTCGTTTTCAAAAGGTGGTTCAACAGCCAGATCCAAATATTCCACAATTTTTCGATTTGGATAATATCTATCTATTGATTGTTTAAAACGATGACTCATAAATTCTTACTTTAATAAACAAGTACTTTTCCGTTTTAAATTTCGAACTCAATTTCCCCTTAACACGCCTCTCTTTGGCTTTAATTGGGTACTCTACTTTTGTTCTTTTCTTATCCTCACGGCGTAGCTACCTATTTATCAAACTAAGAACGTTTGAGTATAATACTTCAATCAATAAAAGGTTGTATCCATTTTTCATACAACTTTTGTCTTCTATTTAATGCTATTATTTCCTGTTTACATTCATACAGAAGATACTTTGTTTCCCCTAGTAGATAGAAAGCATTTTGTTTTATGGCTTCTGTTTCCCTAAACTTTGGATGACTCGGTTGATTACAGATGCTTATAAACTCAGATTTGAACAATATGCTTCTGTATTCTTCAGCCTTTAATTCTTGTTTAGCTATGACTAACTTTAACCTTTGAATTCCTACCTTGTGTAATCGATTAAAGACTTCAAACTTCTTCTTTTATCGAAATATCCAGGCATAACTATTAAACCTTTGAATGAACCATGGAAGTAACAAAACTTAAATATTATAACTTGAGAAATAAACAGAAATATCAAACATAAACAAACAATTGAACTTTGTTATTTTAGTTCCTCATACCTTGCTCTGATACCAAAACAGAGTTGATTCCCAGTTTTGATCTTGCTAGATACAGTTTTGTTTCTGTGCGGAGTATAACAATGAGAAACAGAGTTGATGAAATTGATTTTATTGCAAAAGCGAGTTTTACAAGATAGGAGAGATACTGAGCGTTGTATGATGCTTCAGTTGTACTCTTTAAGGTTATAAGCTATGGCTTATATGGCCATCAAACTTAGACTATGTGAATTATTATGGTAGACAGAATAATTATCCCGGGTGCTCATTGGGCCCCATAGCGA
>JANZLX010000005.1:28413637-28427245 GCA_025531955.1 Erythroxylum orinocense
CCACCGCCATCACTCCAGGTATTGTCCTCTTTGGCTTTAAACTTGGGTGAGCCACTGCTCGAACCCAAGACCTCAAGATTTTGTTCCACTTTAAGTGGACGCCTCTCACCATTGAGCATTGGAGGACAATACCTGGAGTGATGGCGGTGGGGGCCGGGCCCTACAATTAAGGCTTGAAATGAACCGGGATTATTGTTGGATTAATTGGTTAAGGATTTGATATATTTAGGTTGTTAATTGATGTTATAATTTAAGGATTGAATTGTTTGATATCAATGTATATGAATTTGGGAAGTATGAGTTGTTAAAGGAATAAGGATGTTCTTATGAACACAATTGTGATCCAAAAGATATAAGCAATGAATTAGGTATGATTGAATGATAATTGGGAAAATTGTGTGAATATATAATGCTAGAAAAAGATTGGTGAATGAATGATTGATGAATCTAGAGTAATCAAGTTTACTTAAGGCATAAATCTAATTGATAATAAGTTACGTACAAGATATGATGTATAATGATCAAGATTTGTAAATAAGGATACATACTTGGGATAGTCAATTGAGCATGCATTGAACATAACACAGATACTTGTGTATGATTGAGTACTCATTTGATTAAACAAGTTAGTAATATGTACATATGCATGTATTGCATGATATAGAAGCACAAATTAACCGAACACATCCAAACATTGTCAAATTGTCAAGACAATAATTATTTCATAGCATACTGTGAGTCAACTTAGATGTGTAAATTCAATTATATGTGCTTCTATTTGAATTGTATGTGTGGTGAGTTATCCTATATGTTTTCTCACTATGTTTGAATTATTTTTTAATTATCTTTTAGATATTAAACTGTTATTGATATGATTGTGATTTTCCAGACATTGTTGGTCCGAGGAGTTTGATATTCGGGATTGTATTGGAAGTGTTTTCAAATTAAATGTGCAATATGAAATGTGTTCTCAACTGTATGTTGAATGTCAGACTTATGTCCGATGAATATGATAAGTGACTGTGCACTTTGAATGGAAGTTATTGATAGCATATTATCTGAAATGATGCATTCCATCATATGAATATGCATGATCAGATAAAGGAGTTGTAACTGGAGTGACCAGTCTAAAAAGAGCTTAAAGCTCAAGAATGTGCACAAAGAGCCACAGACTCAGCTATTAATAAGCCCGGTATCCAAAATGGGTACGAGACAGTAAATGAAATGAGTCTGATATCCACAATGGATACAGGACAATAAATTGGCGCTCGGTCACAATAAAATAAAAATGAAGTGGAGTCACATGTATATGTACATTTGCATATGCATCCTTACATATTAAATGATCGAATTGACATGCCTTATTGAACTAAGGTGAATTATTGAATTGTCTAAATGGATGAAGAATGTGAAGTGGTACGAATTACTGAATTACATACTATGCTTGATGAATTTGACTCTCTACTTGTTATTATGTTCTGATATGAGTGAGCACATCAATAATGGTTCATTCACTAAGTTCGCAAACTTATCAAAATTACAATGTTGATTTTTAGGTACAAGGGAGAGCTAGTTTTTAAGGCAATCTAGTAAAAGTATAGTACCTGCGTTTTGGGGACAAAATGGCTCAAAGGTTTGGTAAGCTGATACTAAAGAGTCTAGTTAGGATACTTTGGTTTAACATCCCATTTCATGTAGCACACATTGTATGGAACTGGAAACTCTCACATGTTTTGAATGTGTATACATAAGTTACAAATTTATAAAGACAATGTATGCTTATGTTTATGGATGAAATGGGAAAGTTTGATCTTTCAAAAACCTTGTGAAGTATGTGAAGCCATAATTAGGATAATGTAAAAGCTCTAGCACGTCATTCACGTAGAGTATGTTCTCGAATGTACAGTGGTATGTTCGGGCATATGCTTTATGGTAGTGATGTGTTACAAATTTTTTGTATTAAAGCCAGTTTTGACATCCTTAAGGACATATAAGAATATTTTAACATGACATTTAGCGAGAGAATCGTGTAGTGATCACAATTATTGTTTGGTATAGATCATATGTTATAGGAGACCAAGTTGTGGATTCAGCTGACCTTGAGACAATAAGAGCCAATAAGAAGTCTCCTATGCCCCAGTCTGAACAAATGCCTCAGAGAGTACTTAAGAGGAGAGAAAGGAGGTACGACAAGCTTAAGAAACAGGGAATTGTAGACTTCTACAGAAGTACAGACCATACCAAGGCAAAAAATTGGTTAGAAAGGACAGAAAGGATGTTGGACCAGATAGATTGTGAATCTAACAAGAGGTTTGATTATGTCGTCTCATTACTGCAAGGTCCGACTTACCAGTGGTGGAAAATTGTTCCTAGTAGCTCGGTCTAACCTTACAAACTGATGTGGGAGGATTTTTTGAGGGTCTTCAAAGAAAACTATATGCCAAAGATATGCCTAAACAGAAAGTTGAAGGAGTTCCTCAATCTGAAACAGGGGAACCTCGCTGTAGCTAAGTATAAAGTGTGGTTTAATGAGTTATTGGGGTATGTTATGGCTCTGGTCCTGACTGAGGAAGACAAATGCAGGCAGTTTGAAGATGAGTTGAACATGGAAATCAGAACGAGGTTGGCAATTACCAATTTGAGTAGCTTTATTGAGTTGAGAGTTGTTTCGATTATAATTAAATAGTTATTGAAATATGGACAAGAAGAATATAGACAGAGTTTAGAATGAAGAGGCCTGGTGAATTTCAAGTTGATTCAGGTATAAGATTTAGTAAATGCTAGAGTAGATCATCACGATCACTGTTGAGATCAAGATAGTCAGGGTTTAGGCCGAAAGGTGGCTTTTTTTATTCTGGTATAGGTTAGGCTCCTAAAGGACAGACACATAGCAGGTAGCCATCACAAATGCCTAGTTGTGAACACTGTGGGAAGAGACATGATGGTGATTGTTGGAAGATATCAGGAGCTTGCTTACGTTATAGTTTCTTTGAGCATTTGATTAGAGATTGTCCTGCTATTGTTGGAACATAGTATGGAATGAGAGGAGGATCATTGACTGAAATGAATATCCAACAGAGCAGAGTTAGTGGAGCAGGACAGAAAGGTAGAGGTAGGGGTAGAGCAAGTTCTGCAAGTCCTAGTACCAGAACAAAGATACAGAGCAATCAGTCAAAATCCCAGACCAAGATCTACAGCATTACCAGACAAGAGGCATAGAACTCCCCATATGTGATTGCAGGTATGTTATGTGTCTTTCAATTTGAGGCATTTGCATTACTAGATTCGAGATCTGCATATTCATTTATTTCTTATCATCTAACATCTAAACTGCATTGTAAGAGAGAAATGTTAAAATGTGGCTTAGAAGTGAGAGCTCCAGTAAGTAGTACTACAGTGAGTGGGGAAGTCGGTAAGGAGTGTATTATTCAAATTGATCAGGCAAAGATGAAAGCCAACCTGATAAGATTGCAGCTAAAGGAGATATACCTTATTTTAGGTATGGACTGGCTCACTGCATATAAGGTTGTTATGAACTGCTACATTAAAGAGGTGACTATCGAATCTCCTAATAAGCCAAGAGTAATATTTTGAGGTGTTAGTCAAGCAATGCTAGCTAGGTTAATTTCTTCAAATGCCTTTAGATTGATTTGAAATGGATGTGAGAATTATTTAGCCTATGTAACTGACACCCGTACTAAACAGACCATTAAGGCATTCCTATTGTCAAGGATTTCCCATATCTGTTTCCCAATGAGTTACCGAGAATACCCTCGGATAGGGAGACAGAGTTCACTATCAGCCTTGTTTTAGGTACTACTCCTATATCTATTCCTCCATATAGGATGACACTTGTGGAACTTAAGGAGCTTAAGACCCAATTGTAGGAGTTGTTGGGCAAGGGCTTTATCAGACCCAGTGTGTCACCTTGGAGAGCTCCAGTTTTGTTTGTGAAGAAGAAGGATGGCACCTTAAGATTGTGTATTGATTATAGACAGTTGAATCAAGTGATAGAGAAGAACAAGTATCCTTTACCGAGGATAGATGATTTACTTGATTAGTTACAAAGAGCTCAAGTGTTTACTAAACTGAATTTAAGATCAGGGTACTATCAGTTGAAGATAGCAGAAGCTAATGTACTGAAGAGTGCATTCAGGACCAGATATGGGCATTTCAAGTTTTTGGTGATGCCATTTGGGTTAATGAATGCTCCGACAGCTTTCATGGCGTTGATGAATAAGGTGTTCTAACCTTATTTGGATCACTTTGTGATTGTGTTCATTGATGATATTTTGGTATACTCGAAGAGTAGTGAATAACATTATGAGCACTTAAGATTAGTCTTACAAATAATGAGAGAGAAGCAATGGTATGCCAAGTTCAGTAAGTATCAGGATTAGGCATACAGGTAGACCCAAAGAAGGTTAAGGCAATGATGAATTAGGAAGCTCCTAGAAATATATATGAGATTTGGAGTTTTCTTGGATTAGCTGGTTATTACAGAAGATTCATCAAGGGATTTTGATTAATTTCTGCCCCTTTGACAAAGCTTTTAAAGAAGAATGTGTCTTTCTGATGGACTGATGAATGTCAGAGGAGTTTTGAGAAGTTGAAACATTGATTGACTATAGCACTAGTGTTAGCTATCCCATCGGGATTTAGAGGATATGTTGTGTATAGTGATGCTTCACACCAAAGATTAGGGTGTGTTTTAATGCAGTATGGTAAAGTGATAGCATATGCCTCGAAACAGTCGAGATCACATAAATTTAACTATCCAGTTCATAATTTAGAACTTGCTGCAGTGGTGTTTGCTTTGAAGATTTGGAGACATTATTTGTATGGAGAGATATTTTAGATATTTACAGACCATAGAAGTTTGAAATATCTATTGATTCAGAAGGAGCTTAACATGAGACAAAGGAGGTGGATTGAGATGCTAAAAGACTATGATTATACAACTGAGTATCATCATAGTAAACCAAATGTTGTGGCTAATGCATTAAGTAGGAAATCCGATAGTAGTGTGGCACAGATTCAGACATTGAGGTTATCAAACTTAGTACAACTAAGAGCATTGAATGTTGAATTGAGGTTGGGACAGAATGAAGTATTGTTAGTTACATTGAAGTTTAGACTTGTATTGCATGAAAGGATCAAGAAAGCCCATAGTAAAGATCCAAAATTAGTGAAGCTTATTGAGAAATTCAAACAGAATCTGAGTTCTGAGTTTGAATTAAGAAACAATGTATTGTGGTTGAAGTAGAGATTATGTGTACTTGATGTGGAAGATATGAGAAAAGAGATTTTGGAGGAAGCACATATAGCAGCTTATGCTATGCATCTTGGTATTACCAAGATGTACAATACGCTGAAACGACACTTTTGGTGGCCAGGGATGATTAAGCAAATGGTTGAATATGTTATTAAGTGCTTAACTTGTCAATAGATTAAGGCAGAGCATCAGGCTCCGGTAGGCAAGTTACAGTCATTACCTATTTCGAAGTAGAAATGGGAAAGGATTACTAGGGATTTCATTATGGGTTCACTGAGGAATCCGAGGCAACATGATGCCATATGGGATATTGTTGATAGATTAACGAAATCGGACCATTTCTTACCCGTAAGGGATAAAAATACACTAGATCAGCTAGCCCGGAGGTATGTTAATGAAACAGTGAGATTACATGAAGTCCTAGTCTATTGTATAAAACCGGGATCCCATATTCACTTCTAGATTATGTGGTAGTTTACAAACCACGTTGGGTACGAAGTTGAACTTCAGTACAACATTTCATCCTCAAACAGATGGACAGAATGAGAGGATTATTAAGACTCTTGAGGATATGCTCAGAGCTTGTGTTTTAGAGTTCTAAAAAGCGTCGAATCAATATGTAACTCTTATTGAATTTTCATACAATAATCATTTTCACAGTAGTATCGGTATGGCTCTATATGAAGCATTATATACTAGAAAGTATCGATCGCCTTTGTATTGAGACAAAGGGGGCCTAAAGATTATTGAAGGCCCTGAGCTTACTCAAGACACCGTGGATAAAGTGAAGCTGATCCGTAGTAGAATTAAGGCAGCTAAAGACAAACAAAATAGTTATGCAAATCAACACCGGAGAGATATGAAGTACCAAATGGGAGATAAAGTGTTTATGAAAGTATCACCTTGGTAAGGAATGCTGAGGTTTAATAAAAAGGGTAAGTTAACCCTAGATACATTAGTCCATATGAGATTTTTCAAAGAGTTGGACCATTGGCTTACAAGTTAGCATTACCATTAGAGATGTCTCAGATTCACAATGTGTTCCATGCTAATATGATCAAGAGGTATTGATCAGATTCGACGCATGTATTGCCAGCACAAGAAGTTGAAATTACAACTAATTTGAGTTATGTGGAGGAACTGGTTAAAGTAGTAGGCTATCAGACTAAACAATTGAGAAACCGAGTGATCCCATTGGCTAACGTCCTTTGGAGAAATCATTTGAGACAGGAAGCTACTGGGAAATTGAAGAGAACATGAGAAAATAGTACCTCCATTTTTTTGATCAATCAGGTAAGAATTTCAAGGAAGAAATTTCTTAAGGGGGAGAATTGTAATAGCTCGTTTCTACACTTAAGGATTTAATTATTAGATTAAGTCATATCATATGAGAATACATGAAGTGCATCTCATTTGCATGCATCATATTCATAAATGCATATGAATCATGATTTAAAGACATTGTAAAGATAATATATGCACTCAATAGACATATCCCGGGGTATGAAAGGTTTTAACTAATTATGATATACTTTTGTGTTGATTATGTCTTGAATTTGTTTTGATGGATTATAATTAGTAACTTGGAATTTGTTTTTGTAATTGAGTGATTGATGAAGTGATATGTGCATCTAGTCTAAGAAAAATGTCAAAGGGTAAGACAAATTGGTATATGAGAATTTAGGTTTATTAGGCCTATGAAATGGTGACACATGACATTAGTAATAAAGTAACAAATGGCTTTAATAAATGGGTGACAAATGGTGGTATACTATGGTGACAACTGGTTTAGGAAACTATGAGACACATGGACCAAACATTAAGTGACAATTGGTAGTTAAAGTATGAGATATATGGCATGAATCTTAGCATGACAAGTTTCATGCCAAATGTCCCAATTTTCACCACATACCCACACCCACAATATACCCACTTGAAAGACCATCTTACCTTTTTTTTTTCTTGCTATTTGCTACCTTCTTCTTCCTTCTGCCATCGACCTATACCCATAACCCTTACACCTTGAGTTTTTGCTAAAATCCTGCACCTTGTTACTCAAAATTTTATTGTTTTCATCTTATTGTTAAAACCCTTTTCTATTTCTATATTGTTCTTAGTGTATGCTTGAATGCTTGGAAGGCTTGGTTAGCTTGTGAATTGAGGAGACCTTGAGCTGAACTAGTAAGTGATTTATTGATCTATTGTGACATATGTTAATATAACATTTATGATGATTAATTAATAATGAACTTGGTAGTGGTATTGATGATGAAGTTGTGCTGGAATTTGATGGATGAATTGGTTTTGTTTTGATGTATGAATCCTTAGGCTAAAGGCTATTTAATATATGATTTTAGGTTGGGATTTGAAGTATAATGAAGGTGAATTTATGCTAAAGAAAGGTGTTAATGTAGTGTTCTTGAAATGGGGAAAGAGCTAAGATTTCATGTATGATAGGGAACGGAAGTTTTTGTTTTTTTTTTATGAATAAAATATAAATTGTTTATAAGTTACCAATTGAATGATTTTTAATTGGAAATAGAGATGAATTGATGAGGAATTGAAGTATCTTTAAGGTATACTTGATGGACTATCATGAAGGAGTTAAAATTTGGAAGAAAAGTTGAAGGAAATGGATGGTTAACTTTCTATTCATCCATCCCACGTTCGTGGAAGCTGCATAAGCTCCTTCCCACGATCGTGGGCAATGCAGTGAAATGAGAAAACTTTCTATTTTGTCTTTCCACGATCATGGAAAGGTACCCCATGATCATGGGAAATGCTCTGAAACAAAAAAATATTTTGTGTGATTGTTGAACCAACTAAGGATACGCTACTTTACCTTGGTGTATTTTGATTTGAATGAGGCTTGAAATGAACCTAGATTGTTGTAGGATTAATTGGTCAATGATTTGATAAGTTTAGGTTGTTAATTAATGCTATAATTTAAAGAATGAATTGTTTGATATCAATGTATGTGAATTTGGGAAGTATGATTTGTTAATGGAATAAGGATGTTCTTATGAATACAATTGTGATCTAAAGGATATAAGCAATGAATTAGGTATGATTGAATGAGAATTGACAAAATTGTGTAAATATATAATGCTAGAAAAAGATTGGTGAATGAATGATTGATGAATCTAAAGTAATCAAGTTTACTTAAGGCATAATAATTGCCAATAAGTTACATACAAGATATGATGTGTAATGATCAAGATTTGTAAATAAGGATACATACCTAGATAGTCAATTGAGCACGCATTGAACATAACACAGATACATATGTATGATTGAGTACTCATTTGATTAAACAAGTTAGTAATGTGTACATATGTGTGTATTGCATTATATAGAAGCATAAATTGACCGACCGCATCTAGACATTGTCGGATCGTCAAGAGAATAGCTATTATGGAGCATACAATGAGTCAACCTAGATGTGTAAATTCAATTATATGTGCTTCTGTTTGAATTGTATGTGTAGTGAGTTAACCTAGATGTTTTCCCACTATGTTTGAATTGTTTTTTATTATCTTTCAAATATTAAAATGTTATTGATATGACTGTGATTTTTCAGACATTGTTGGTTGGAGGAGTTTGATATTCGGGATTGTAATTGGAAGTGTTTTCAAATTAAATGTGCAATATGAAATGTGTTCTCAACTATATGTTGAATGTCGAACTCAAATCCAATGAATATGATAAGTGATTGTGCACTTTGAATGGAAGTTATTGATAGCATATTATATGAAATGATGCATTCCATCACATGAATATGCATGATAAGATAAAGGAGTTATGATTGGAGTGACCAGTTTGAAATCATCCAATTTATTAAAATCACCAAGATAAAGTTAAAAGAATATTAAAATGATTTGTTATATCTTGAGATGCTTGATTTGTCATTATTATTAATTCTTTACATAAATCTTCTTGAAGATATTTTGAATTGCATATGTGCTTCAATTTGTTCATTTTATTTATCCTGTAATTTCTCAATTCATTCAAGTGGTGCTTTTACCCAATTTTCCCTTAGATTAACTATGATCTTTCATATCTTGCTTGATTTCATTGTAATAAAGCTACTAATACAAATATATATTTATTATTAGTAAAACTATTAGTATGGACCTCATTTGGTCTAGCACTTATTGAAGGATCCATTTCCTCCTCTTTATGATTCACAGGAGATTCGGTCTCTTTATCACTGAATAAACTAATAAAGCCAATCCCTTTGTCTCCCACCTATATATTTTCTTAAATGATCTTATCAATAATAGGAGCTAACTCACTTACTATTAGATTCTCATTTATATTCTCTTGTGTAAGTACAACAACTTTTTTGTTTCCCTACTCATGATTATGTTCATTGCTTAAAGTGCTAATGCTATGAGGATTATCTAGCCCCATTAGCTCAGTATAGCCTCCAATGTTGAATGTTTTCCTTATAGGCTTCCATATCTTATTGAAACTTTTTGGTTTTTAGGGATAGGAAATGGTTATTTCCATTCTTACTAGCTCACTAACCTCTCCTAGCTTCATGAGAGGAATGGTTTCAAGTAGCTTAACATTATTTTTTTTTATCCCTACACACATTTTAGCATAACCTATTCTCTTCATGCATGCTATTTGTGTGTCCATCCTAATAGGTTTGCCTATAGAGCTAGCTAAGAATCTAAGCCCTTTAGTTGTCCAGAATTCCACAGGTGCAATATGGAAATTGACCCAGATTGAAATCCTATCAATATTACCTCTATCAAGTTTAACTCTTAGCCTCCAGTTTTGTATGAACATCGAATGTCCCCTAAAATGTCAAGGTCCTTATTCTAGGATCTCATTAAGGCATGTTTCATTATTAACTTTAAAAATAAAAGTGTCATCCTCCATAAGTATTATTTTCTATAGCCCCTTCTTACTCCATTTATTCGTAGCCTATATTTGAACAAAAGGAATTGTTGTTCTTTTACTCTAAAAGAAACCAACTAATGAAAAGGACCATAGTGAAGTTCCAGCTTTAAGCAGATCTACAAGTATGGTAAGTTCCCCATCTACCATGACTCCTTCAAGGTTTCTGAGCTTACACTTGTTTTGTTGAGTGGATAGTTTATCCTTTTATGAACCAAAGAGTTGAATAGATGGTTTTATTGGTGCTGAAGTTTCACCAATTATTACAATATATGAAATGCAAACTAACTTAAGGAATTCCTTCAAACTAAGGCCTTTCCCTCTTTCTTTTAGTCCCTTAATCAAGGGAGGTTACAGGGCCAAGTTCTAGCCATCCACGAAGCTGAGTCCCTAGGTAGGGTCACTAACAAACAATTGGTCCAAAGAGGAAGGCACCTGAAGTTGACAACAACTTACCAAAAAAGGAAATAATCTAGCGGCAATTATTTAATCTTCCTAGTGAGATGCTGAAGGCCTTCTCTCAAGTTATTTTTTATAAGACATTCTTATAAAAATCTACAAGAACTAAAATTTGATGTAGCTAAATAGGTGTTAGAGGAAGATGGAGGAGGAAGTGTACCAAGTTAATTAAAATCTCATGCATAACATAAAAAATCGTTAACCAGAAGTGCAAATAATAGTTACCAAATAGAAGAAGTAACTATGAGGAGACAATTCAAGTGGCGAACAAACAAAGAATCTAACAACAAAAAGATAAAGTAGAAACCAACATCAATAGTGAGGTAGAACCCATCAAAGCCAAATAAAGAACTTAGAGAGAAGTGAGACATTCTCTCTCATCTTGAATTTGTTCTATATATTATAACAATTTACTATTGCATATCTTTCGATTGTTATCATAAATAATACAAATGAATTTTCTATTACAATTATACAATTAGGATTTAAAGAGAAAAGAAGTATTTTGTTACCTACCAATGAAGATTTGGTATAGTTAGTCCCTAATGGCATCTAAGAGGGGGTTGAATTGGTTTTTATAAAATTCAAAAACTTTTTTAACCAATGTTCAATTAAAAACAATCAATATATATATGGATGAGAAAATTACTTAATATAAATTAATAATAATTACATAATAATTTAAAGAGAATAAGGAAAAGATAAAGCAAACTGATTTATAGTGGTTTGGCAAACAACCCTTACTTACATCCACTCTTAAGACTCTTTTTGGAATTCCAATATAATTCTTCACTCAATGCGAGAAATCCTTTTTACAACCTTCTTCAAAGGTAAAAAGGAACCTTAATCCCACTTAAATCACCACCAATTACAATAATATAATGTTCCAATCAAATATTACAACTCAAAATACCTCACTTTGTCACTTGGTAACTCTAAAGAGACACACTCACACAAATATGAGATAATGATGCCCAAATAATTGAAAAACACTTAGAAATTTGTATAAAATACATCCCAAATGTTTCTTTATGCTAAAATTAATGAGAAAACACCTATATAGAGTGTTTTGGGACCTTTCCTAGCCACTAGAGCCAATAATTGGGTGTTATATTGGTCGACCAATACGTTGCAAATAGCCATTATAACGGTCGTATATTAGTTGAGCGGTATGTATTGAAAGCACCAAATTTATCAATTTTTGGGATGTTGGTCAACTAAAAGATATATATTTTTGACTAATATAGCATATTGGTTGTGTTGGGCCCCGTTTCTGAAACCCAACAATCATTCCGGATTTATAAAGCGTGAACATAACACCCTGTAGGGTTATTTCAATTAACCCTCATTAGTCATCATCATTTCATTTTCATTCTCATAACATCCCAAAAATTTCCTCACAATTGTTCAATGGCGTGCCCATACCAATTAATCACCATACTCGAACTCATTTCTCCTATTTGTGAACAGAATTTGGAAATCTTCAAATCAGAATTTCAATTTGACTTCTTCAAAGAAATCATAGCTCTAAGTCTCTAGTTTGTTTTGAATCAAACCATCTTAATCGAAGCTTAATAGATCAAGATATGCTTAAAAAGCTAAAGGGTGTTCATACCCCAATTATGCGCTTACAACCGATCCCTCATTTTCTTTTCATCAAACTTCTTCAAACCAACTCTAATATATTCCAATTTTTATGGAAAGATAGATACATGTCTTAGGAATCTATTGCTTCAAGAATCACTTCATTTGGGGGTCGGATGAGGAAGTTATGATCAAAAGAATCCAACATGTTTAAGTCCTCAATCATGCAGTGACATGTCTTGGCGCGATTACTATAACTTTCAATATAAATGTCAGATCGAGTTCGTTTTCATACCATTTGAAAGAAGACTTCAAGATCTAAAACTTTCATGAAGATTACCAAGTGAGATTCTATCTCTAAAAGGGTCAAAAATCACAATTTCCTAAAGCTGTCCCTAAACGGACATCCATGTCCGTTTAACAGATATGTATCGGGTTTAAGAGCCAATTTGGCCCGAGAAGGTCTGTTAAACGGACATCCATGTCCATTAACATACATGGACTGGCCTGGGGGTGTTTTTACACCCGAGAAGGTCTGTTAAACGGACCTAATGTCTGTCTAACGGACATATGTCACCCAAAACTTCCTCCTATGCCCCTCCAATGGTTCCTACATCCATTCTAACATCATAATCACTCATAATCTCCCCAAATTCACTTTTTCTAGTGTAATATCACTTCTTAAACATTCAATTATCAAAATGATTTCATAAATCTACCAAAACTCAACTCCAATGACTCATAACATACACAAACTCTCAACATTTTCCATAGCTGTCATGTTCATACTTCCCATACAGCATCATCACTTAGAATGCTCATATCTCTCAACTCAGATACCTAAAATTTGCATCCTTTATAGCGTTGGAAAGCTAAGAGGATAAAGTACAAATTTCATGAAGATCACTTTGTCCAATTCAGCCTATATTATTCCATATTTTTTCCTGAAGTCAGTAACACAATTTCTACACCTATGAACTTGCAAAATGCAATATTTATTCACATCAATTCAACCACTAAATACTTTCTGCTAAACTCTTGAATCCCACCTCAAATAATTCATCCCATAAAACCTTTCCAATTGCTAACATCCTATTCTAAAACGAACAATAATTCACAATCTCAACAAAGAATCATATGCATACATATAATCCACTTCCATAATCATAAATTCCAACCTTTAAAAGACATATTCATATACAAAACGAAATCCTCAATTTCCCGTTCTCATTTCCATGCAAAGTAAATCATTGAAAAAACTTTATTTACAAATCAAAATACACATCACAAACTTAAAACAATACTAATGGATGCTCAATGTTCGGCATACTTAATAAGCTATACAAAGTGTTGCTTAGTACAAAAGCTAACTATCTCGAAGT
>JANZLX010000005.1:28432130-28444277 GCA_025531955.1 Erythroxylum orinocense
GAAAATTATATGGTTTGATTTGTATATGATTTAATAAAGAATAAATGGAATGAAAAAAAAAATTATACCGGATTTTTTTTTGATGGGTTTAGTCTTAGGGTTTCTAGCGCGACGCTCTTTTCTAAAGTATGCGTTACCGGATGTCGGAATGCTTTGAATCCATTCTTTTGTGTTTTGGCCTAATTTTGTAAATCTGTTCGATTCTTCCGCTTTATGATCTCCAATCCGTTTTGTTTTTCGCTTAGTCTCCGATTCGATTTCGTTTGGTTTCCGTCCCTTCGTTTTCGCTTCATTTCGTTCTTTGGTTTCGCAATCCGTTTACGTTTTCCGTTTCGTTTTTCAGTTGAGGTTCGGTCTCGAGATCGGGTTCCAACAGAAGGCATTAATAATATTAATAAATCTAGTATACATACTAGATATGCTTTCACATGCTTTATTTGAAACAATTTATATTGAATTGTTAACATGTTTACTTTGATATACTTAATTTGATCTATGTCTTCACAAGTAATTTCTAATATATGTCAAATGTCATAAGTCATTTCACACATAGAGACCCTTTGAATTCATTTCTTTCTAATATACAAAATAAGATATGTACGACCTAAATATCCAAAGAGATTAATATCTTATTTTGAGGTTCCCATTCTTCCTTTAATTTGGAGATTTTTATTATTTATGATTTTTGTAGACATAAAGGGATCATTTGAAACTATTTCTAAAAATTCTACACTCCATTAAAAAGGAACACCGTCCTATTTTACCAATAAATGTAATCATTTTCATCGAAGAAAGGTGCTTTACTAATGTTTTGTCCTTCTTAGTTAGATGATGATGTTAATGCTCTTAAACATGTCATTATGATCTTTGCTAAAGGATTTTACAAGAAATGCTAGCCTAATTAACCCATCTCTGATATCACTTGTTAGTCCATAATAGCACCTGAAAGGAGGACTAATTGATTGTTTATAAAATTCAAGATTTTTTCTAACCAATGTACTTAATTAACAACAAACAATATAAATATAGATGTGAAAATTAATATAAATTACTCAAACAATTGAATAATAATTTAAAGAGGATAGGAAAAAAGAATGCAAATCAATTTATAGTAGTTTGGCAAACAACCTATACCGAGGTCTACTCCCAAGAATTTTCATAGAATTCTACTATAATTCTTCTTTTAAGGCAAAGAATAACCATTGTACAATCTTTTCATAAACTGATTTATAGTAATTTGGTAGACATTTATTGCCTACGTCCACTCTTAAGACCTTTTTGTGGAATTATGCTATAATTCTCTTTCAAAGCAAATAATAACCTTTGTATAATCTTTTCTCAACAAAGAGAAAACCTTTTTACATTCTTCTTCCGAAATGAAGAGGATCCTCAATCTCATTTGGATTTCCTACAAGTGTAATAATATAATGCCTTAACCAAATATTACAACTCAAAATACCTTGCTTTGTCACTTGATAACTCCAAAGAGGTTCACTCATACACATATGAGATAATGATAATCAAATGATGGAATGTACTGATTGACTAGTATGGATTAAAAGTAATAAATCTACTAGTCGTTGAGACACTGGTTAGCTAGTAGGCATATTGGTTGACCAATACATTGATCAATGTTATAACAAACTCACGGTATATTAAATTTAATAAGTTTAACATATATTTGTTGACCACTAACTCATATAAGTCAACCAATCACACAAAAAATATGATTTTAATAACTTTAGATGCTCAAACTCAATTTGTTTAATGCAATCATAATTTAAACACTTACTAAAATGTTTCCAAAAGTTTGTTTAAAAGATCAACAAGATTTTAAAGTAAAAAACCAAAAATCCTAATGCCTCTTAATGAACGGAAAGATTTATGCAAACAAGTGAAATGAAATGTACATGCATGGTAAGCATTTTAAAACATCAAGATGATTAAATGGGATTAAAATCAAAATTACAGACTAAAGAATAACATTGATAAGCCCTGATTTTCTTTTTGTTCTTGGTTTGATGTTCATTTCAATAGTTGCAAACTCTAACTTCTCTTTATTAACTTCATAAGTTATCTTCTTGAGTTTATGATTTCAATTTGTTCTTATATTTCTTTTCATCAAATTAACAAATGCATTAGTAATAATTATATTATTTATTATCAAAATATTGGAACTTTCGTTGATGCAATAGATATATACGACAAAGTCTTAAATATTGAGAGAATTTTGGATTTATCATAAAAAGGTCGTGTGGTTTAAATTATATTATGTCAACATTGCGGGCCTAATATGATTGTCACATGACCTTTTCTTGATGATAAAACCAAAATTCTCTCAATATTTAAGACTTTAGCTTATATATATGTTGCAACAAATAATTGTAATAGTAGTAAGATATATATTTGTATGACATAAAAGATTATGATATATCATATTATAAAATAAAATTTAAAACATATTTAAAATTTTGTTTAAAATTAAACAATTTATAACTATATTCTTTGAAATCTATATTTTTATAATCTATATCTCTTTTATTCATATTGTCTCTTTTAAGTTAGATGTATCATAATTTAACTTATTGATTACTCTAAAATTGTTGAAAATGATTATTGAGAACAACTTTTAAGGAATTGTTTTATATTATAAGTTGAATATATGAAAACTTCAATTTTAATTTTTTTCAATGATAATAATTTTTTTTCAAAATGATTATCAAACTCTTTAATTGTTTGGTCATTTATCTAATTTTAATTTTTCTAAAATTTTCATATGTATGATTTATGCATAAAAAGAAAATATTAATTTTTTATTTTCCTAATTAATTTATAATTATTAAATTAATGTAGTCAAGAATAATCGTTATTAAATTAATTTGATTGTTCGTTTGAAGATAGTCTTTATTAGGTTCTACTCGAGATTGTATACTTGCTTTCATTATTATTATTTTTACTAAATTTAACGTATCCTTGAATTTTTTTATTATTTAATTCATTTAAGTTAAATTAGATTTAATGTGCTAGACTTTCATGTTTTCATATTTGAATTCCGTAAATCAATATGTCAGTTTTCTAAACGTCCCACATTATTAATGACGTAGATAATCAGTTTATTAAAATATGTAGCTATCAACCCATTAATCATTAATGTACGAATTGGAACCTATGCGATAAATAAAAGCTTTTCAAAAGGAACTCGAAATAAAAACACGAAGTAATAAACTTGCCGTGACCACGAAATGAGTGAATACTGGCGGCAGAACCGACACAACTGGGAAGTTAACGGCGTGTTCGTGTTCTTGTTGTTGTTCGTGTACGCGTGAAGTGAAAGAGACTCTCTTAGCCTCTTGCATCCATTGCTGATTGCCCCATAGACTAAATGTCGGTTGCAGACAAAGAGGTTATGGGCATCGTAGCAAATTCTTCCAAGACCAAGACCAAGACCACCACCACCATCACTACCACTGCCAACGGCAGCGAAAACTGGGGCATGGGTTTTTTTCTTGTTTTCTTCCCCGACGAACACAGCTCTAATTCCATCTCTTCCTCATCATCTTCATCTATAAAAAGAAGCAATTCTAACAACCGCATCCTCACCAAAGCTCAATCGACTTTGTCAATTTGCGTTCTTTTTCTCTTCCTTTCTCTTATCCTCTTTACTCTCTCCACCTTCGAGCCCACTGTCCCCAACCCTGTTGTTGTTAGTAATAAACATGCAAGAAGATTCTTGTCTGAAAAGCGGATTACCAAACTTAAAACCAAGACCAACTTCTCCTGGTTCGCAAAGGTTTTGGAAGAAGGAGAACAGCCCAGAAGATTTAACGAGCTGCTCTCTTCTTCTGCTCTTCAAGGTATGGGCAAGCTTTACTTGCGTGGCACGAGAGCTATGAGCGACCTTTTGGTTGGCCATATCGTGGATGACACCGGTGAAGATGACATGAGGTTGTTCTTGAGAGTTTTGCACAGGTCGGGTCTCACTGCGAAAGCTGACACTGTCTTCATTTATGGGTCTTCATCGTTTGCTTCAAAGTTTGAGGCTTTGATTCAAGAAGAGAACAACTCGTTCTTGAAACTCGTTGCTCACCACCACCAAGAATTGAACAATTCGAGTCGAGAATTGGCGGATCCGAGTTTTGATCTGAGTCAGTTTTTGAGGCGTGGAAACAAGGAAAGTGCAGATTCGCTGTGGGGTAAGAGATTGCGAGTCCACAACGACAGTGATTCGGGAGTTGCAGAAGATGAATCGATTCCGTTGAGTTATGGGTCAGTGGTGGGTTTCGAAGCGAGTGAGCTTGACCCAGAGAACTCGTTAGCAGGGTTTGTAGAGCGTGTTCCTATGAGTCTGAGAAGATGGGCATGTTATCCGATGCTACTCGGTCGAGTTAGGAGAAATTTTAAGCATGTTTTATTAGCCGACGTTAAAAACTTGGTGCTGTTCGGCGATCCACTTGGCCGAGTTAGGAACAAGAGTCCTGAATCAGTTTATGTTTCAATGAGCAAGTACAGTCGAAGGAGCACTGAGAAGGGTGAAGCTAATTTCCAAATAAACTCGGCGATTTTGATGGGCGGAGCTCGGGGAATTCGCAGATTATCAAATGTAATGTTAACCGAAATAGTTCGAAGCAGCATGCAACACAAAAGGAAAAACCCAGTGAGTGAATCGGGAATATTGAGTCAACTCGTTGGCAAAGGTCGCTTAGTGAAGAACGTTGATTTGATGACGTCAACCGAGTCACTCCCGGAAGCGAGTTGGGTGGTGGGCTTAAAGCCATTCCGGTGGGGTACATACAAAATGATCCAACGTGGTAATAACAATAGTAAAAGTAGTGAAGATTTTAACGTGTTTATTATGAGGCAAATATGTTCAAGTGAAGTTGATTCGTTTGTTTATAGGGATTGTTAGGCATGCATAGCAATTTGAGATGCTTTTCTTTTAGTTTTTGACTTTACGTGTATATCATGTCTGTCCTTAATAAATCGATCATGAGAAATTTGAAATGGGAAACTAATTTGGAAGATTGGAATGGACAGGTTTATTATATTTTAAAGTTTTATACTATACTTACTAACTAAGCAGGAAGAATGATTGGCGAAATGCTGAATAGGAAGCCAAAAGAGGCAGTGAGTTGGAAAGTAAAGTCATGGTCAATTACTACACTGTGATAGGAATAATTTATTAGAAAAGTGAAAGCACCCTATTGTAATGTTTCCTCCAAAAATGAAACACACTGGAGAAGCATTTAATGGCAAAGAAGAAGGCCATGTGCTGTCATCTTCCTCTCCGCGTTTATGTTTTTCAGCTTTTTCATAGAAAATTACTATTCAAGCACCTTTTCAAATTTCCAGGCTTGGCTGCCCAATCACTGGTAAATGGACTCACGTGACCTTTCCTTTATACGTATTTAATAGTAAAAAATGCAAAAGAGAAGTGTTTTCTTTTCTTGAAGGCTGTGGCATTGCCGAGAAGAAGATAGTTTCAAGGTACTTTATGTTATGGCCAAAATTAATTAATAAAACAGATGTGGATTTTTTTTTTAAGGAAAGAACAATAGCAGAGGGAGTCAGTGAGAAATGGAAATGTGGCGAGCAGACGAGTTGGTAACCGTACCAATGCTCATCTTTTTAGTTAAAGAGCCTTTGCTTGCTGTTCTTTCTTTGATCCCAGCGTCTTATTTAATACAATTCGACTTTTGCTGACCCATGCCACGTGAACTCTTAACTTCATACACCTCTTCATTCCGTAATGTTTATTATTAACCTTCCAATCGACGTACGATGTAGATATACAACTTCAACAAATACCCTCTTCTTTTTCCCTTTAACTGGTATTTAGTTCATGTGCTTTCTAAATTATATTCCTATACTGTTGGGTACATTTGTAAATGTTTAGACAACAAAATATATTTTGTTGTTTATGCAATTGAAGCTGCATAAGTACAATAACTTCAGTTATTGATTAACTAAGTGCGTCGAAAGATTGACAAGGAATGTTGTATTCTTGTTACCGTGGGATAGACAAGGTATGTAATGGAGATAAATTACCTTTTGTGGTTCCTTGTTTTGTTGTTGGTTCTCAAGGAGCTTCTTATTGTTATAGACACTTGAATTTTAATTAACTCTAATATTATATATGTCAACAAGTAAATTATAATTTTGATTAATTATATTACAGAAAAATCTGTATTGGACCAAAATATTTGCTACAAATTTTTATAGAATGAATAAATGAAAAATAAGTTGGTAAAGGAGAGGAACGCGCGGGCTTGTCGAAAGGCATTGGTGTACAAGTACAAAAAAATACGGTGACCGTGGATGCTTATCACCACCAATTGGGTGTTCATCCAGTCACACAAAAGCCAACCCACCGACACTCAAAATGATACCTACATAATTCCTTAAAAGTCAACGTCAATCCTTTGATTGGATATTGGGAGGGTAGGTGGGCCACGAGCGCACATGAGAACAAGTTCGATTCAACGATATATGGAGGACAACAAAATCTAGGCCCTAGGGCCATTAGGACATGTGTTTTTATACCAGCTATTTCCGGACGATATACAGTACAGTAGGATGATGGAGGCCTCTTGAGTCTTGAGTGGACTGGAAAAGAGTTGTATTTGTATCGGATGAGGATTGAGTGAAAGTGAAGAAAATCGCAAGCTGCTTGCATTTGGCGTTACGAACACGGGCATTGGACTTAGGCTCCACCTCTCTGACACTGAGTTGGAAGATCTCTAACCAATTGTCCCCTCGCTCTTTATTATATGGTCCTTACCATATATACGAAATTTCAATTTCTCACGTTCATGTTTTTACGGTACAAAAGAGCCCTTTTTCCTTGGAATAAAAATTGCCTTGGACTCCATACCCAACCCTGACGTCATTCTAAAGTCTAATTTAGGAAGAAGGAAATGGAAGGCTTTGGCTTTGGCTTTGGCGTGCATTATTTATTTCGACTAAAAAGTAAAAAGGCAGAGGCAACGGCACGCAACTGTGCCAAATGCTTTATATATATACTTGCTTTGTTTTACGTGTTGGTTTTACCTTTAAAATACTTTGGCTTCTTTTTCTTTGTGAGAATATAGGTACAACCTTACCTTTGTATTTTTATAAATTTCCCAATTCCTCTACTTTCTCTAAAGGGTTTTGCCAATAGCAGACTCTTAAAGTGGTTTTTGGTGAATTTGCGTAAGAAAAATTAACAACGCAAACAAAAAACAAAGAACAAGTTGATTAATCAATCTATTAATTTAGCCTTGTCGAGAAAACAGTTGAAAATCTAATTATTGATTACAATTATTAAAAGATATCGAGAAAGATGACAAATGCTAAAGTGATAAAATTTTCACAAGTGGTGTGAATAAACATAAAGTGTAAGTTTAGACAACAATGGCCAAAACTTATAAAGAGATGATCAAAGCATAATAAAAGTTGGTTGGACCACAAGAGGTATATGTTGGACATTTTGCATTTTTGTCCTTCTTATTATAAATGGACAGTTATTAATTGTAATTTTGATTTTTAATCAAATTATCGGTTAAGTTATGTAATTCAATTCAGATGAGGGTAATAAAGTAACCCAATAAAAGATCTAACTAAGTAGGTCGAAGTTCAGAAGGAAAATGAATCCCTTTCAATATGAACTCGGTCCATATCAACCTTGTGATGGGAAACTCGATATGGAAGCTATATAAAATTTTAGGTCTCCTACAATTACTCAGTGATTCACGAGCATAAAGTTCTCTGACCTGTTAAGAGAGCTTGTGATTGAGCAAACTGTAGAAAGATATAGATCGAACGACGGTGAACAACTTTCCCAACAAGCTCGAGATAATCGGAGTTCGTTTGGAGATTGAAAACTGCTTCGGAAGTCGGAATGGATCCGAAACTAGGTATTCTGTAATTCCTTCATTTCTACCCTTTCATATTTGATCCTGAGACCGTAATAGAGCCTGTGCTACGTATTACAGTATATTCATTTGTAAAGCACGAAACCAATAATGTTAGGATAAAGGAGGGGATTTTGTTCCCTATGCTTATCCCATTTTAATTAGTACCTTAATAGCACACAATTTCTGAGGATAAACATGAATCGGAGCAAGTGATTGTCGTGGTTGATAATGGACCAATCACAAAAGGGTTATTGTTCTCTTTAATTGAAATCAACCCCACATTGCCTTTTAATTAAATGCAAAGGTAAGGCCACGATGATTATTTGTCATATAATAATACGTAGTGGTTAAGTCAAGATTCATAGCAATCATTCATACCAGACTTTCGTCATAAACTAAGAATTAATAAAATAAGTAATAGAAATATTATATGAATAGTAATCTTTTGTTTAATAGACTATTATTATAGATTAATCAATAATGAAACTAATAATTAAGTTTGATTACTCCAATAAACTTTATGAAAATTATCATAATCCAAATAAATGTATTATGTAGCAACTAGCTATTGAAATAAAATTGCACTATTGTATTAAAAATCATTCGGAACGATCAGTCATAAGTGACCGAATGTAACATAAACTATATGAAGGTGGTTGAGTGATTAATGTAATATTTATCACCCTTAAGTAATTAGGGAGAATATTTCATTATTCTTGAATAGTATTGATTCGAGAATCTTTCGCCAAGGTGAAATGATACTTTGAAAATAGTTTTCAAATGTCATTAATAAAACCAATTTCTAATGATAGAGAACTAGTATAATTATACTAAAATAGGATACAAATTATTTTTATGCTTTATGTCTAATGAAAACATGGTATAATGAAATGATTGAATTATACAAAAAATAATGTACGAAAAGATTATTCAAAACCAATTTGACATTCCTAAATATTTTAGTGGTCGTGATACATTGTTATATGCTAATCTTAATATATATATATATATATATATATATATATATATATTGTTTAATTACATAATTAAAGATAAATTTAAGGAGTATAATTTATCTAATATCAAATGTGATTTAGGGTTATAGTTTATATTCGTTACCAACATATTTAAGAACCTAATGGCTTACACAAAAGAATGAGTTGAAGAGAGAAAATGTATTTTAATTAAGTTAGTTGTGATTATAAAGTTTGATAAACTTTATGATTAAATATGAGATATTTAATAAATAAAGATCAATATAAGATATTGGAATTTATTTGGTATTTGATTAGAATTAAATTTCATTCAAATTAGAATTTAATTTTAATTAAATTATTAAAATATCCAAATCATATTATAAAAGACTTAGGTTTCAAGGGAGTTAGCACTCTTTTCTTAACCCTCTCTACAACATTTATAGAGTCCTCTTAATATGTTATGTAGATATTGTTAGAGGCCGGATATTTATGCAATTACAATAATTGAAATGAGTCAGTTTCAAAATGTTTATAAGAAAATGACAATAAAAGGATCAAGCTTCACAATAAACTACATATTAAGATCCATACTTTATTATATTTTATATGTTAATCATGTTATATGATTTAAATGACCTTGTCTTTTAAGAAATCATATGAAATAGTTTTATATCTACTGTGTATGAGATTGAATTCTGCCCTTATTTTCCAACATTGGTATAAGAGTCAACTTTAATTCTATAACTTGATTGAAAATGTTTGATCATTATTGTTCTTGAATTTTGGAATTGAAATCATAAACCCTAAAAATTAGATTTAGATCTTTAATCTAAAAATTTTAGATTGAAAATCTAGAAACACTACTTTCAATTTTGAAGTGAAGTGTCAATTAGATTGAAAAACAATAGTTTAAGAGTTAAACAATGAGAACTAGAATCATCAAACACGAGCCATATATACACAATAGAAACCTATAAATCTAGAAACCCTTAAACACTAAAGTACCCATTAATGGAAACTAGTTTTAATAAACCTGAAGGGTTATAAGGTTGAGTATTTTGGTTGATTATGGTATGAGATACCACTAGCGTAGGATGCTAGTAGCTTCTCCATAGGGTAATGAGTTTGAGTTTTCGAGTAAAGTTGTTTGTTGGCCTGAAATTGTGGTGTGGTTGCTAGAGAAAAGAATGTGATGTTGTGTTATTGGGACTGGCTAATGATGTTGATGGTTGGTGAGGATAAGTCGAGAAAATAAAGGCCATCATCGCCGGTGAAGAAGCAAGTAGGGTTGACAATTGTTGTAGTGATAGTTGGTTATTATCACGGCGATTGGAGAATTACCTAGGGTTGTTTAGAAGTCCATTCGGAGAGATAGAGACAGGTGTAAGATGGGCTATGATTGTCACGAGATCGGGATAGGCACACTATTGGAGTAGGTTAAGGGCAAGAAAGTGATAACATTAATGGTGCTGAAGGCAAGACGCAGGTGATGATGATTAGATCATCTCATATGGATGACAATGGTTTGGGATTTTTGTGGCTAAGGTTTAAGAAAAGAGATGAAGATGGGGATGTTTGGCAACAAGGATAAAGTTATCCTAGGTATGGAATAAAGTGTGTTTAGATATAGGATTAGGGCATTCTAAGGTTAGAATAGGATAATTCTAACTTAGAAAAAGGTTTTTCAATTACAAGGATAATCTTATTCTAGTATTGAAATAAGTTATTTTTATTTGTTAGACTAAAGTAATCCAAAGATGAATAAACTTATCTTTGCTTTAGAATAAAGTATTTCAAGATTTACTTTTAAACAAGATTTAAAATTGTTTTAAATACTAAAAATCAATTCCATAATTCTATTAATTATTTTTCTTATTGTGATTAAGAATAATAATTAAATTGATTCATAATTAATATTTTGAAAATTATTTTCTAGAAATTAAATTAATTAAATCTCAATGAGAATTAAAGAAGTTTCCTTTAATATTAGAAAATAGTTTTCTAATTAAGGACAATTAATTTCTAATTAGATTAGAAATAATTTTCTACTTAGATTAGAATCTCTTATTTGTAAAATTTTAGAAAGGAGTTATTCTAAATTATAATAAGTAAGAAGCACAATTTATTGAAAAATTTTAATTAAATTATATTAAAAGAGTCAAGATAACTAGATATAGTTTCTAATTATATTTGAATTTCTATTTGGAATAGGAATTTAATTTATTTAGGACTCGATGAGTTTAATCTCATTTAATTTTGGAATAGTTTGAAATATTATTTTAGATTATGAAGATCAATAACTAGAAATAAGCAAAGCTTAATATTTTATGTTTATAGTTTGATTATGTGTGGATAAGTTGCATATTATATTTATATGTTTGATATATAATGGATGTATGTTAAATTATATGTATGATATTTTATATGAAATGATGTGTTTTATAAGATGAATAAAATTAAATCCCTCATTAAAATATTAAATATATGTTTTGAATATGATTGTTCCCTTCTATTGTTATATGAATAAACCAGAATTTTGTTTATTATTAGACCTATTGAGTGAAATCAATGCCACTTTAATCAAAATATGTTTAGTTTTATAACAGTGGGTTTACTTAACTAATTTTGTGTGATTTGGATGAGTAAACTCATAATTATATGAATTTAGAGGTAAGCATAGGAATAACATATAAGATATGTTTTGGTAAGAGTTGTCACCTAATGAATTTAGAAGTGACATGAGACGTGACTGATAAAGTTGTTATCTATCTAATTTCAATTTAGCTAGTTTATTAAACAAATTTAAGATCAACCAAATCTGAATGGGATCCTATTTTACTATAGAGATTAGAGTAATGTTGGGATCTGATCACAGAACCGGATTCCAACCGAAAAACGAAACGAAAACGAAGAAAACATAATCAAAAGCAGAAATCGAAAGAACGGATTTCTTATCGAATTCGAAGCGGAACAAAACGGAAGTAAATCGAAACAAACATTTTGAAATGAACGGAAACAAATGCCGACATCCGAAAGCGCAAATCTTAGAAAACAAAACGTTGCGTTGGAAACCTTGGACTAAACTATCCAAAAAACTCAAACAATAAATAAAATCCATAATTCATACTTCAATCCGAACTCAATTCAATCATATTCATAGACATTCACAATTCATAATTCAAAGTCATACGCAAACTCAATTCAATATACATCACTCTCATTCATATACACAAATTCATGGCGATTCAAGCCATATACCTTATTAATACCAAAAT
>JANZLX010000005.1:28473029-28484950 GCA_025531955.1 Erythroxylum orinocense
TAACATTTAAGATCATGGGTAAGCTTTTGAATAGAAAGTAGGCTAGCCGACAGTTTTGGAATATGGAGAACCCTTTTTAGAATAAGGGTAGGTGTGATGTGCATATCTCAACTAGAGAGCCATTGGCCACTACAATCTTTCTGTTACTTGGGCATGGGGTATAAGTTTGAAAGAGTTGAGATGTGGGAGTCATATGGTTTATGGCACCCGAGTCTATTATCCAAGAATTGGTATGAAGATTTTCTGAGGCATTCATGCAAATAGGGAGTAAAGGTTTACCTGAAAGAGCCAAAGAACAAGTCTTAGAAGGTTTTTCAATAGTCCCCAACAAGCTTCTCAGTTTCTCAATTTCTTCACTGTTTAATTGCATTGTTCCTAAATTTTCCTCAACTTTGGGCTGATCTACCATATGTGCTTGGGACCTCTGTTGTCCCCCACGATTTCCCCATTCTCGACTTGGTAGTTTACCATGTATTTTCCAACATGTCTCCTTTGTGTGCCTCGGTTTCTTGCAGTGGTGCACCCAGAGGTTGTCCTTATTCTCCTTCCCCTGGTTTTTTCAACCAGAATGCTTAGATAGATAACTTTTTCCTGTCCTGATGATCAGTTTTTGCTAATAAGGCTAACTCGTCCATTATGGTTTGTGGTTCAAGCATAACACTCCAACTTTCTTCCGCTCGAATCAATCAGATTGTCTCTTCTAGAGACGGAGTGTCCTCTTTTCCAAGGATTTGGATCCTGACCTGATCAAATTCAGCATTCAGCCCAGCCAAAAAATCATACACACGGTCTTTTTCAACAAAGTTCTTCAAGATGACAGCATCCTCAAGGTATTTCATCTCAAAAACTTGATAATGATCGAGTTCTTGCCACAGATTCTGCAGCAAGTATGCATATTCTGTGACAAATTCATCTCCTTGCTTAGCAGCTGCAGTTTTGATCTTGATCTCGTACACTTGAGCAGCATCACGAACCTTCGAGTATGTGAGACAAATGTACCCCCAAATCTCCTTTGCATTGACAAAAAACATGCATGTGTCACTGATCATGAGATCCATAGAATCCCATAGCCAGAACATTATCATGGAATCCTCCTCATCCCATGCTTCAAACATTGGGTTGTCCTTAGTCGGTCCTGTTCCAAGAAGATGACTAAGTCTCCCTTTGCCCTTGAGGTATGTACGGACAAATTGAGACCATTTGAGATAGTTCTTCCCATTAAGCCTATAGGAAGCCCGAATATTTTGTAAATCTCCAATTTTCTTAATGGTGCCGAATGCTTCTGGAGGGTTAGATATGGTAGAGACAGAGATTTGCGAGGTTAACATGATTAAGAAGAAGATACTGCAGTGAAGAAGAAGATACTGCAGCAATTAAGGCTACCCTAATGAGAATCACACAAGAGAGGTAAGGAGGAATGCAGCGATGAAGGCTGGAACACACAAGAAAAGAAAAAAATAGGGTTTCGGTAGTGCAGCAATGAAGGCTTCTCAAAGGACAAATCCATGTGGGAAAGAATTTTTCTATTTCTCATATATTGAATAGGAGTATACAGCCATATATAGAACATTACAAGTAGGAATTTAAATCTGTAAAGTTATCTAAAGCTATCTAATGTAATCCCTTAATTTAAGAGATTTCAAACTTATCTTATCTTATCTATTTACAGCCTATTTATATCTAAGTATAATCTATTTACAGCTGTTTAGTATCTCAACAGTAACACTATAACTTCTCTCTGTTCCTTAGGAAAAGTTTGTGGTCAGTGGTCACAAGGTTTTATTCTTAAAGTGCCTCCTAATGGCACTATTGATTGTCTCAAAACCAATTTAATTGCTAAGCTCTTCACCGAAGTTTATGATAATAATTATGAAGACAATTCTCTCCAATTACCAAGGTTTTTGGAACATTTTGTTTTAACGGTGTTCTTTATGAAGAGGTGTATAGGGAGCAACTACTTAGCTGTAATGCAACCAAATGATTTGTTTACTAAGTCTTTGAGAGACACTTGAGTGGAATATACTTGTAACAAACTTAGTGCATATGAAATTATGCACCAGCTTGAGGAGTATATTGTAAATACAAGATATTCTTTCAATTATATATTTGTAACCATATTATCTAATTAATTATTATATATAAAAAGACTAAGCACATGACTAGCTTAAGCCATATTTCCATAATCTATCTCTTTCAAAGGCAAAAGAACGATAAGAGAAGACGAATGAACAACGAGGTAAAAGGTAAACATGTCTTTTAAAATGTTTCTTTGAGATACAACGGTGAACATCGAATGCCACTACAAAGGAATAAATGGGAAAAGAATTTTCATATGGTACAAGGAAAAAGTAGTTTCTAGAAGTGAACTCCACATTACCAATTCAAAGAATTTCATAATTGATATCAATAACATGCAAAGATGTCAGCAGGAACATGTAAGACTACGAGATCATTAAGCAAAGGAGCAGCATTAAATCCTAAAATTAAAAGAACTTGCCAGAAGAAAAAAAAGAATATTAGTAACATACCGCATCAACTTGTACTGTCTTATTGTTATGTATTGAAGTACCAGAAACCCTAAAAAGTGCAACACTCTCTGCAGTGTAAGTTTCATCTGCCAATCCTTTCTCTGCTAAAAGATTCTTGTAACTAGAGCTCAAGCCACCCTGAGGTGATCACGTAAAATAGTTAACCATACCTTTGATAGATTTAGGTCATAACACATCTTCGTTTAAATCTTTAAATGCCATTTGCAAAGAAACTTCATCAATGTACCTTGAGGACTATGATAGGCTGAAAAAGCGCAATAAATTGTGATGGCTCCTTACCTTGGAATATACGACCCTACATGAAACATCCATTATACATGATAATTCTAGTTATAAACTTGAACAACTTTACAAACAAACTCATACCTGAACAGGTCTACCCTTAAGCGAGTTGAACATAGTATTTGCCAATCGAGTAGCCGTATTTTGGTCTTCCTGAATTTGACAACCATGACCATAATGTATTGAAGAATAAAAAGGTAGACCACTTACAGAAGTGAGTCAATCGCAATTCGAGATAAAGACAACTCATGGTAGCAATACATGAAACACTTACCTAGATGTAACTAGAGAATTATATGTCATTTTGATACACTTAAGGGAACTGAAAACAATAGTGTAGCACAATAAAACATACAACTCATTACTTCTAACATGGTGAAAAGTTGAAGTATATTGTGCTCACATGACACTAACAAGGTTATGGAGTTTCATAAATACATTTGACATGAAGAAGTTGCAAAAGTCTACAACTTATGATTACCTTAGCGAAGAAAGATAAAAACTTGATAATTCTAGGAATCTTAACTGCACTTAACTATTGAGCATAGAATAACATAATTTTTATGCATGTAAGAAAATTGAAAAATGGTATGCCAAATTGGTTGAGCTGACTTTGATTAATTTAAGTTGGCTACTTAATAGGTAACTAGGATTGACAATGAGCAAAGAATTTTGATCTAGTGTCGTCAATAGACAACCATGAAAACTATGTTGACATTAAAACAACAAAAGGCTAATATGTGGAGATCATATGTTACTACATCTATCTTTATTCAAATAATTGAGAAATGAATGAAGTGTGAATGAAAAAAGATGAAATGCATCTAGAAATTTTCTAATACCAAATGATCCTTCAAGTTACTATTTTTGTTGTTAACTTCAATAGTTGGACAAAAATCAAAGTCTATGTTTCTAGATTCTACTATAGACAGCTAGTGTGTGGCAATGAGAACATGCTAAATAAATGTTAAGTCTCTTTCTGCATATACAACCCTATGTAATGAACTGTTAGACAAAACCTTGGATGTTATATTTTATAATATCAGAGTCCATGACAATATAGGCAAAAAGTGCTCTAAAAATGATGTTACCTCTACGCTATCTTTTCCAAACCAACAGCATAGGAAGTAATCTTCTTTCCTATCATTTGAGTGATGGGTGTAAAGGATGATATAGCAATCTCCACTATAAAATTTACCAATGTCTTCCTTTAGCAGTGGAGTCTTGGTGTTGCCATTAATACGCCAGACCTGGGAAACGAATGGGGTTTAGAATATAACTGCTATCAGAGTTACACATCCAGATCAAATAATCCCAAAACTAAATACAACAAAAAAATATGAAGCAAACCTCCATCTTCCCCCCTCCTTCAAGCAATGGTGGAACTTCCTCATTTATAGGAGCACTTTTTGTCATACCCTTGACACCCAGGCCTTGTTGCTTCAGCATTGCTAACATATGTGCAAAATTTCAATAATGCTAACTATGACTACTAGAGTTCAATTCAGGCTCAAAACATGACTTTTACCAGCTACTTTGCCCCTTCCCTCTTCAGAACCTGGGGCTGCAGATCCAGCTGGCCAAGAATCAAAGTTTGACTTGAATGCATAAGTCTCATAACCTTGAATAAGTCGTGTTATCTGAGTAGCTTTTGGCCTGTTTTGGCTAGCAACAAATTCCTGCAGAAATTTATAAAAGATAAACATTCCGTGCTCTTAATTAAACAAAGAAGAAACACAATGTTTATACCTCAGCAGCCTGGACGGTAGATTTTCTCTCTTCTACTTGTGTTAGACGACCAACCCAAACAAACACCTCAGCACCACAGTCCAACAGGTAGCATTTATTGTTTTCTAACAATCCTTTGGACAATTCACCTTCAACAATCTTAACCTCACCAACAGTGACACTGCAGTCAATAGGAATTATAAATCAGCACTTATCTTGATAATGTACATATATCAAAAACATTGATCATGTGGTTAAAAATTTTGTGTTTCTACAAAAGCAAATTCCAGGTCATTGACGATGAACTTTAAAACCATTAATCTTTAGCATCTGCAAGATAATTATACGTAGCAGTTGACATCATTTTCTAGAACACTGTCTCCTTCAAATGATAAGATGATATAATTTCTCTTACAACATTTTATGTCTGAAAGAAAGAAGCCACTTCGTACATAGCCAAAAATAAGGTGACCAGTTATTAAACTATCCCTGGAGACGGTTATTACTGATGATACATCAATATTACACCCAGAATTGCAGACTACATAATCGGATACAGCAATGTTATTTTGAATTAATTGAGCATTACAATATACTTATTGAAACAAATATCTGATAAACATTAGAAATGAATATAAATTAGATGGCATGTTTCAATAGGATAAGAAAATGCAATACCACAAAGAAAATAGGCATTACAATTACAAGATAATGCCAGTATCATTTTCTTAAAAAAAAAAAACAGAGAGAGATAATGCCAGTATTTGAATCCTCACTGGTCTGCAAAGAACAGAACACATATTAAGGATAGAAGTACCTATAAAGTTTGGCAGGAGTACTCTCTGGGATGATATCATCTTCAGTAGTAACCTTTTTGCCTATTGGAGCAAAGCCTCCCATAAGGACCCAAAACTCCCCAGAGTCTGACTCAGTATCTAACTTCCCATCATCTGATAATGTAAAAAACCATTGAGAAAAATAATGAAACAGAAAGAGGAAGCAATTTAAGGATCTGACATTGAAGGTCGTTAATAGTATACTTTTCAGCAACTCCTCATGGTAGGGTCAAAATTATATGGGAAATGCACTTACCAACAATAGCAACATCACAAGTCCCTTCATGATACTTATCCTTCAGATATTGAATTACTTCCAAAGCCTTGGCTCTTTCCTGGATATTGGAATTTGAACCATTGAACTGATATATTTTGTTCTCAGTGTCCAATATAAATACGTCATCATGATTCAGTGAGGACCGAGCAAATGGAACCTACAAAAAACAGATGCAAACCAATGTTCCTTTGAGCCAATCCCTTGATTCACTGCAGGTTCATATCTAAGAAAATCTCACTTTCTTTCATTAAACTCCAAGTAATGCAATACCTGCTTCATCCTGACAACTCTTTTTCCTTTGCATACATATAATCGCGTTTCAAACTCTACTTGCTCAGGCTTTTTAAATCCAGAAGCAACTCCACCCTCTAACGGTATGATACACGGTTTAAAATAGGACAAAAATTTATTAGATTCACAACCTTGAAGTTCTCTATGCTGCACTGCACGTCCTCCAAGTGCTGCATCTAGATCAACAGTTTTAATAGCTGCAGTTCCAGCTTCATCCTATGATTAGGTTGTCATACCATGTGAGACCACAGTCTAGTTCAAAATACACTATAGGACACAACAAAACATAACCAAGTAAACTTATGAAACTGAAAATGGAAAATGCAGTAAATGCGCACCTGGGTTGTGTCTCTTCCAATCCAAAAGTGAATATCATATAGATAAGCACCTCCCTTTCCAGATGTTGTCTATAGCATAGGAGACAAATGAGAATATGAAAATTAAAATTTTTGAAAAATAAGCTTGCCCAAGTGAAAGCAAAAAGATGCATAAAGCACAGTATGACGCTATAGCAGACAAAACATGAAAACCAATAAAGGTCCGTTTATAAATGAAAGTGTGAATCAAGTGCATATTTGCTTCTTTTTTTTTTTTTTGAAAGATGAATGAAGAAATTTTATTAACACTAGCAAAGCTATTACACCATCACAATGATGGGAATATTACAAAATACAAAAACTATTGTTCATTACAACAAGTATATTTGCTTTGTTGATACAAGCAGATCGGCCGTTACAGCAGCAACTCTTAAAGCATCAGTGATTCTAGCGGTAACACAACTGATGCAACTAAACAATGTAAATTTCATTGTAATCACAAAATGATGTCTTCAAGATATGTAGTAGACAGCCATCCTAACTTTCTTTGTGAACTTACCACGCACACAAGCCCTATGAAATAACCTCATATTTGACATGCAGTATGTGTGGTGAAATTATTTAGAAGAGTAATGTTGATTGTATACTTCAAATTCTGAAATTTCACATTTTGATCTATAAAGAAATTATATGTACGATACTAGCAAAAAGAAAAGCAAATCTACCTGACCAACTTGTTACCTATAACGAAAGTACAGGATAGAGAGAGAAAGAAGAGGTATAGATGTCCCTACCTGCAAGACAATGTAACAATCGCCCATGTAGAACTTTCCATATTCAGATTTTTGCAATGGAACTGGCTGAAAATTCTCAATTCGCCAAATTTCGGTTCCTCTAAGTAGTGTTAAGTTAACGATTTTCAAGTGTAAACTGGAAAACCTTTCAATATTCATAAGATTGACAAATATATAAAAGGATAGTTACTAATGCTACCTTACTAAATAGAGCTTAGGTAGATAATTCCATGCATAAAGCTGCTGCTTATAAAAAGGATACGGTCTCTGACCCACTCCTTGAAATGCAGGATCCAAAACTTTGGTAGAGCTAGACATTTTCTGAAATTTTCCTTGAGATTCCTAATGACAATAAAAATTACAAGTACTTGAATATCTAATTATCTGCTGCTATAAAATTGCACAAGAACCCAGTGCAACTTATAAAATATACAGGGTACTGTTACCACACAGCAGACACAAATAGGTTCATTTCACAAGTATCAAACTGCAAGCAAAAGAAGTGTTTAAACCAGAGAGGAAATATTTTCCCAACAAGTCAGACAAGAAATATCATGGAGTCTAATAATAGAGAAAAGAGGAGATTAGTTTGCAACTAATGCATACTCATGTTGCGTTCAGTAGGAGACTCGCATACTCATGTTGAGTTGAGTAGGAGACTCAACTAAAGTTCAATTTAATCCAGAATATCTTATGACAAAACATGCAGTCAGGCAACTTCCAAGACAACAATGCATACTCCAGAAACTAAATGATTGCTTCAACTAGTTAAAACAAAATACGGAGTCTGACACTGTAGAAAGCTAAATGAAGAAAATAGGAACGTGACACATATAGACATGTTTGAGACAACGGTTTATGTCTGCAAAGCAGACATGCATACAAATAAAAACTTCTGCTCCCAAATCCTCTATTGGAACACAATATTATTTCCATACTACTCGCAGGAACTTAACACTAAATGCAATCTGGACCATGCACTCTTCTGCATGGTAGTAGAGGATGTTGAATAAGCAAATACATAAGAAAGCAGTTCCTAGGCCAATTTTTCCAGCTGTAACCATTACAATCATACCATCTACATTGAAGCACCTAGTATCTCAGATGCTACATTTCTCAGAAAAAGCCATAGGGAGCATGCTCTTTCTACCTAGCCATGAATTTCCACGTGATCATTGTGACACTAATCCCCAACTTGCTTTAAACTGCTATGCCCATAAATCCAAGTTATGGACAGAATTACGATAAGATCATTACCAAAAGCCTGAAACTTGAATCATAACTTCAAAGCAACAATTTCAAAAAATTATATTCAACTTGACCACGTCCCAGACTCTTTTCTTTGTCCCCATTGACAAACAGAATGAAGAATTCATGCAATTTTCTTAAAAGAAATAGAGCTCAATGAGACCACAGTTTCAATTACGAACCAATTAAGCATATGATCAAACAAAATTGGCAGACAATAAACAAAGAAAGCAACCAAGCAACTAAAAGACAAGAAAATCTCAACCAAAGATCAGATCAAAGTTCAGATTACCAAACCAAACGAACAGAAGAAAGAAAACAACAGACAACCATATAAACATGATCAGAAAGACTAAAACGAAAAAGATCCAACAGAAGTGTCATAATCAGAGCCAGAATGAGTAAAACATTGAGAACAAGCACAAAAGTTACACATATATACCCGGAAAAGCTGTGGTGTAGGAAGAAGATATGCGTCTGTACACAGAAAGAGAGGGAAGACTAGAAACGGAAGAAGGGAAAAGTTGTATCGGGTATGGACGAAGAAGAGAAATAATGAAAAGGGAAGGGATTGGGAAGCAAGATCTCGTTCAGGTACAAAAGTGAATTGTTGGTGGGTTTCACTTTCTTTGTATATTTGGTCAGATTTGTGGTTTGTTCAAAGAACAAATGAATGAATTGACGCTGAGTGGATACAGAGAGGTAACACAGGACAGACAAGTCGGCAATGACATGACAAAGTCAGTTACTTAAAAAGAGCTAAAATGAAACATTTGATCCGGTGTCGATGCCACCGGCCATGTTTTTTCCCTTTCCCAAACCAAAAATAATATGCTTCCGTACTTTTACAACTATGCCCTCCTCTCATCATGTGTCACTTCAGTTTAATGATACGTCACTTTCACCAAGACCCAAGGGCCTTTGATTTCTTAATATTCTTAGCCTATTGTCACTTTTTTAATTATTTTAATCTAAAGATATTACACTGATCTCTTATACATTATTGATTTATTTAAAAATGCAATAAAACCTCTATAAATAAATATTTTGGAACCTAAAAATTTATCATCTTATACGAAGTTATTAACTTATCGATAAATAAATATTTTATTAATTTATCAATAAATTAATATTTATTAATTTATAGAATAATTTTTATTTTATACATTATATTTGTCAAATTAAACAATTAATTTTTTCCATAACTAAGAAAAGAAAATAAATAAACAATTAATTAATGATGGTGCATTGTATCTAAGTTTATTAATCTTGTCAAAAATAAGTTTATTAATCTTAGGTAAGCGTGATTCAAAATAGAGCGCATATAAGTACATTAAAATATGAAGTGTTGTGAATTGTTTTAAGTACAAATTCCTATATAGAGTTTATAAATAGATACATGTACTTTAATGATGCACTCATATTCTCTTATCTTTTTATACTTGTACAATAATGCCATGAATGTAGAGCAGATTCTGAATTATCTTAGTAAAAATGAAGCTTTAATAGAATCGCCTACGGATGAAGAAATTATTCAAAGAGTAATAGGTATGGAAGATGATGACAATCAAAATCTAGATGATAATAACATTATACCACATGCTTCTCCAAAGGAAGCTTTTCTTGTCGTCGAAACTTTGAAAAGTTACTTATTTCAAAATGAGAAGAATGTGTCGAATGTAATTTATGCCCCTTAAAAGGTTAAAGATAAACTGAATTCAGCTCGCATGAAAAGAAAATTCAATTAACTATAGATATATATTTTAGAAAAGCATAAAATTTGAAATAAAAATTGTTTAGGAAGTGCTTTATTTTATGAATTATATATGTAATTTTTATACTTATTTAATGAATTGTTATTTTATATTTTCAGTAGGTCTCAAGGATTTTTTTTAACTATTATCTTATGCATTTAGCGAGAATATTATTTTATCTCATTGACCCAAGTCGGGATCGAAGAAAATTATTATTTAATTGAGATTATTAATTTATCAAATATTTATTTATGGAGATTTTATTGTAGTATTGAAAAGAATTCTTTATTTAAGAAACAAATTCTTCTTTATATTATTTCTTAAGAGGTCAATTTTTATAAACTAAAATTTATGATTAAAGGTGTTTATTTGTAGACATAAAATAAATTTATTTGAACCACATAAATTAATAATGTATTAAATTATTCAACAAATCAAATTCTTCCAATTTTTTAAATAACAACGATCAGTTAAAACATGCTCCTGGGAAGTTTCATCATACCTAATTTTGCTCTTAATTAATAAAATAATTATTTTTAATACACTCACGTGCGTGTATGTATATATATATATCAAAGTAATCCTATGTCTGAGCGCGGATAAGTTCGAGGGTCGTAAAGCGAATGACAAGTTGAGGATAAGATTGTCAGGGAATACATATAATATAATAAAATATGTGTAATGATTTGACGCGAGAAGAAAGAAACAAAACAGATTTTTTTTATAGAAAAAAAGGTTTGTACAAATTTGAAAATGTTGAGATGACATGACGCTAAAGATCAGTACTGTTTGTTTAGTGGCAGATATCTGGAATCTCTTGCAATAATTTTAGATGGTTTCAGCACATAACTGTGACGTTCAGCCAATTACTTCTAGATTAGTAACCGATATAGCTCCACACAGGTTTCAGCTTGAGTCTCAATAGCGGCAGTGTGAAAGTTTATCCAATGTGGTGATTCTTTGTGCGCATCAAGCATTGAGCCGCCTTCCTGAGGAATTAGGTGGGATCAAACCGTGATTCAATCCTCCAGCGATAATTGAGTCTGCGACTGGGAGCCCTTGAAATTAGGAATCAACTTTTTAAGTCCAAGATAGTTTCAGCACGTAGATCAAGAAAAAAATTAGAGTGTAAATAGTCTGACCTACACTATTTTTAGGAGCCTCCGATCTTAGTCTAGGCCCACCTAAACCAGGATCAACACGGTTTGTTGAACTGCAAATACTGTGATAGTTAGGACGGTAGTGTAATTTTCTTTTTCTTTTCTTTTTTTAAGGATACTATTAAGGATTATTTGATTGGATGTTAATTAATGGAATTTACTGACAAAACGGAACGGTTTATAATAAATAGAATGTAATATAATGAAAAGTTATTTGAGAGAAATAAAATGGTTCATAATGTAATGTAGCAAAATGTTGTTTAGAAGATAGATAGAATAGAATAAAATGTATAATAAATGACTATTATATCCTTAATATTAAGATAATTGTTAAAGGAAGTTTAACGCTATAAAAATATTATTATTAAGGTAAGAAGAAATAATATAAAAATATTATTAATTATATACAATTTTTGTGGACCGTAATAAATGAGTATGGAGAAAAGAAGGTTGAGATTAAAAGAAATAATTGGTATTAAGAAAAATTATTAAAGGTATATTAAGTAGTATATATTTATTAGTTTACGTTCCATCCTAAGTCTTCGAATCGGAGGTTTCTTATTTTCACTGTTTATGATAAAATAATATAACGTAACATGAAACTCTCGGCTTCCATCTCATTCCTTCTGTTTTATTATGAATCCCTCAACTAAATGATAGAAGTTTGTTATATTCTATCCCGTTC
>JANZLX010000005.1:28516153-28526174 GCA_025531955.1 Erythroxylum orinocense
TGTTTGTTTAATTGAGCACAAAATATATAACTTATTCATATTTTAAGTTAATTTCATCTTAATTACTATACATTTATGAATAACTATACATATAACAAATTATACCTTTTAATTAAAAGTAAGAATGTTAGTTTAATTGTGCACAAAATATATAACTTATTCATATTTTAATTAAATTCATCTTAATTACCATCCATTTATTAATAACAATATATATAACAACTTAGACCATTTAATTAAAAGTTAGAATTTTTTTTAATTGAGCACAAAATATATAACTTATTCATATTTATATCCAATTCATCTTAATTACTATCCATTTATTAATCATAATACAAATAACAAATTAATCCATTTAATTAAAAGTAAGAATGTTTGTTTAATTGAGCACAAAATATATACCTTATTCATATTTATTTTCAATCCATCTTAATTGCTATCCATTTATTAATCACAATACATATAACAAATTATACCAATTTAATTAAGAGTAAGAATATTTGTTTAATTGAGCCCAAAATATATAACTTATTCATATTTATATTCGATTCATCTTAATTACTATGTATTTATTAATAACAATATATATAACAAATTATACCATTTAATTAAAAGTAAGAATTTTTTTAATTTAGCATAAAATATATAACTTATTCATTAAAATTTTGGATAATTTAGTTAATTACATTTATTTTTACATAAATAATTTGTTGTTTTTAATTTAAGATATTAACTGTGTTTAATATTTCTCATTTAACTTAATAATTATTAAATTGTACTTTAATTCAATTGCAAATATCTTTAAAATATATACTTTAACAATGAAATGGGAGTTAATAATTAAACAAATATATACTTCATTTAAAATTATTTAACTTTATAAATTTATAAATTTAATTACATTAAAGTTTATTAATCTTATGCATAATCATTATGCATACATATAAAATCATATTAACAATTTAAGTCCTATATTTTTAAACAAAATTGAAACTACTTAATCAAAATTAACACCAATGCTACATTCTGAACTTCATGAAAAACAACAACAATATTACTTAAACTTCAACAACAATTCAACAAAAACACCTATTGGCATTTTGTCAAACACATGGTATGCATACATTTTATCATCCCTGATTCAAAATTTTTTTCCCATATTCTTCCCTTTAATCTACAACAAACATAAACCCATTCAATAACACTCACCAACCTCATTTTTAATTAAACAACAAAATCCACTTAACCTTAAATCAACTCCATCAATTGTCTAACATAGGAGAGGAAGAAACTTGCTGCATACCTTCGGATGTTACCACCAGAGCAGGGGACGCCAACAACCTTCAACTCGACGACGATAGCTGGAGCAGACGGTGGCGACAACAGGTGGCGACAGTAGAGTTCCAATCAACGGTGAAGGAGAAGAAGAGCAGATGCACGGGAGAATGGGAGGGAGGAGAATTTTGGTGGCTTAAAACGTAAACCAAAATGGCGTCGTTTTGGTTTAATTCAAAATGACGTCATTTTCGTAACTTTTTAAAACGCTTTCAGACGAGTCTCACCGACAGAATATACTCCGTCAGTAAACGCTACCTTCCCATCTTCTTCTTTCGACGATATATTTTCTCCGTCGGTGATTCCAGACGGAATAACTTCCGTCCCTGAAATTCTGTCCCTATTTACTATATTTTCTTGTAATGTTAAATTTTCCAATTTCCTAGTCAATTATTTTAAAACCATATTTCTTTTCCTTAAAAAATGAATTCCTATCCAAGCTATAGCAAAAAAGTCAGGGGATATACACTAAATTTAATAAGTAATAAGAACATAAATTTCGACAAAAGATTTACTTTTTTGTCTATAGAAAAAAAGTTTGCTATAACATTCTAACTTTAAAATGATCACATTTTGCTAAAATGCTCAACAATGACTACTAATAACTATGTTATGGTAAAAAGTGAAGAAATTTTTAGCTTTAACCTTACTGTAACTCAAATAATAAACAAACTTTGATAAAATAAATAACTTTAACACAATTAATGTAGAATAAAACATAATTTCAATCTTGAAATTGATAACTATATTGCGAAAATTGCGCATTAAATTTGTAGGTGAAATTATTTTGAATGTAAATAGTACAAGCTTTTAATATTAAACTAATATACTGTAACTAAAATGATAAATAGGTAGAAACAACAACATCTTACATCAACATAATCATTTACTGTAATTTCGTGTCAAAATCATAATTCACGTTCTATAAAACTCTTTAAAATAATTATTAACTTGCAACTATATATAAAACAAATGCTTTTACTTCTCAACTCATTTATCTAATAAGAAAATGAAACATTGATATTTGAGTCCTTCTTCATAATTGAAATACAAAATATTTTCCATAACGAAAAAGATGTTAAAAAATTAAAACGAATAGTCTTTTCAATATCAACTAAAAAATGGAGGCTTACCCTTTAGGTAGAGACATTTATTACCGACTAAGAGAAATCATAGCAACTAAATCACTCTATCCCGTGTGTAGTATATGGTTTAAAACCAACTTGAATCTCCCTCGAGGATATATACTCTAGATTTAGGTAACTTCCGTTTAGATTTTTGTAGCTCTACTTACTGATTGCACAATTTTCTATCAAATTCTAAGCTACATCATAACTTAAATTGAAATCAAAGATAGAGTACTTAGTTTAATGGCACAAACTTGAAGTTGCATAAAAGCTGAAGAAAACTTAAAGACTATGTGCTTGATTGGGTGCTCTCCCTCCATCTTGGCTTGTTTCCTAAGAGAAAAGGGTTTTTTTAGTATGTTCCTTCTCTTTTTGTTTCCCTTTTAAGATTTGTTACCATTTTAGCTCCCTTCCTAAAATCTTACCAAATGCTTACATTATTAAGTGCTCCTAAACCTAAGAGCTGTACGTAAGTCTTAGGTGATCTAGTGCTCTTTCCTTGCATTTTTTCCACCAAAGGATGAAGATGGTAGAACTATAGTTTCACCTGAGATTGAGGTGCTAAAGGTCGGTTCTACCATATGGGAATCATCCTTACTTTCCCTATCATTTCCAATTAGTCATAAAAGCTTTAGAGAAATAAAAGGTTGGTATAAGTCTTACTCTATAAAGATAATTTGATTATCTTCTCTTTCATTAGTTGAATTGATGCTTTGAAAATGGTAGAGTTGGGGCCGTGACATCTTGTACAACTTCCTATTTTCTTACAAACATGGAAGTCAAGTATTAAGCTAAATATGATTAAGTATGAAACTGTTCGAATTTGGGTGAATATCTATAGTATTCTTTGGAATATTAGACTACTAAAGGTTTAAGTATCCTTTCTAGTTATATTGGTAAGCCTTTGTGTATGGATGAAAATATGACTAGGAGTAGGAGAATTAGTTATGTAAGAGTTTTTATCAATATTGAATTGTCCAAGGAGTTACTAGACTTTTATTCTTATCATGAGACTAGGAGAAAATAATTCTCTTTATGAGGATATTATTCTTGTTACATATATTGGACGCCATCTTTTAGAATTCAAGATAAGCAATTGAAACCTATAAGGAAAACCTTTAAGAAGGATAATTATCATAAGTTAATGGGGGATATACTAGAAGATGTTTTGAGCCAATTAAGAAGCATATACTAAGCTGTAATAAGGGAAATGAGCAATCTAAAGATGACCTACAACAAATGGGAGTGTAGGAACATCTTATGGTGAATGAGGATTAATTGAATTCTTAATCTTCTTCTATAAAACTATGAGATACTTACAAATGCATGTGAAATAATCATGCGGAGCTAGTGGGGAAGAATATGGATTCCGTGCATAGCAAGCTTCCAAAATCTTACCAAGATGAAAGAAAATGATCACTAGATCAAATTAGTTATGGACTTTAAATATGAGGACTTCCAAAGTTTCAAAAGGAGAAAATTGGATAGAAATGACAGGAGCAAAAGCTCCAAAGGTAAAACTATTTCTAAATGACTTTCATAATTTAGAATGTCAGTGATCTAAGAAGCCATAATAATCTTCAAGTTTTAAAGGATTTTGTCAATATGGAACATTCATAATTCTTGAGACTTTTACAAGCTAAAATTAGACTAGAAAAAGTGAGTAAAATGAAGATTTTAGGAGCTAATTGAAGTTTCCTTTTGAATCACGATTGTCTCTATCTCAAAAGAATTATGTTAGCTTTTGACACTATTTTTTTTAGTTGAAGAAATTTGATCTTATGATCAAGCTATACATGTTTATATTTCCTTTTTACATGATAATTTCAAGTTATATGCTTCTATTGTATATAGCTCTAATCTCAATTTTCACAGAAAGTTTCTATGGGATAGATTGAGATAAAACCAGGTTAGCTCCTTTGATACATGACTAGCTAGTGGGGATTTTAATGCTACTCTCTATAGATCTAAAGCTGACAGGTATCCTAGTATTAGGAACTTCACTAACGACTTCAAGAAGTATGTGGAAAGTTTGGGGCTTGAAGATTTGAAATATGAGGATCTCAAATCTACCTAGAGCAATAAGCAAGAAGGGATATGTTCTATTAGGAAAAAGTTGGATGGAGATCTAGTAGACCTTTCATGGCTCACCAAATTTCCTAAGGGCAATGTAAAATTTATGGAGCCTCTAATTTCAAACCACTCACCAATTTAGATTGGTAACATTTTCTAAAAGATATGTAGGATATACCCTTTTAGATTTAATAACTTTCTTGTGTTGGATGAAGGGTTCCAAGGGGCGATTACCAAAGGAATGTCTATCAAGGTGCATGGTTCCAGTAGTTTATATGTATTTAGAAATGGAAAGGCATTAAAAATGAGCTAAAGCAATTGAATGCTAAAAGTGGCATTCAAAGGTCTAACAAAATCTTGAGTTTAATCCACATAGCAAGGAGTTATTAGATAAAGAGAAGTTTCTCTAAAAAGATACTTAAGCAAAAGGAGGAGCATACTTCATTTCTCAAGCAAATATATGGGATCACTTGGCTGAAAGATGGAGATAAATGCTCTAAATTTTGCTTTCACTATATTTTGGCTAGAAAGACTCTAATAAAATTTTCTTTATTCTCTCTCAAATAGGGGAATTGATATATAGGCAAGAGGAGATATTCAATGAAGCTGTGGCATTCTTTGAAAATTTAGTTAGCTCTTGTTCTCTTAGTTTCTATTTAGTGGATCTTCTGAAACAATTCATTGACATCCAAATTAGGAGGTTAAGGGTTTAATGGACATTTCTATCATAAAACTTGGCAACATGTGACTCCTATGATAAAGCAAGTTATTAAGGAATTTTTCTATAATGGTGGCCTTTTAAAAGACATCAATAAAATGTAGATTTACCTTCCTACTAAGATCCCTAATCCTTCTTCTTTTTGGGACTTTTGGCTAATCATATGTAGAAACTTCTAATACAAGATCATTGAAAAATAGATTAAAATTGATGCTTCAAAGTCTTATAAGTGATCGAGGTGCCTTTGCTCCAAGTAAGACAAATATGAGATAATATTATTATTGCTCAAGAACCTTTAAAATGGTACATTAGAAAGAACGCCTCATAGAATTTTGCTATCAAGGTTGATTTCTTATGCTATCAAGGTTGATTTCTTGTGCCAACTTGGTGTCGCCATGATGTCTCCAAGTATTCTAAGAATGGAGCTCATATAACTACATATAGCTTGCTTCTCTTTATAAGGTTGATAGGCTAAAGATTTTCTGATGGTGGAGGTTATACCAATAAGCTAACTTAGGATGATATTTATGTTGGAAGTCTTGCATATATTACTAGTGTCAGGGGCTTTTCTATACATTTGTTTGGTTGTTAAGTCTTCTAGTGTATCTAAAATAGTGTTTTGAACTGTAGCAATGGGTGTAATTCTCTAATTATTTTGCTCCCATATCAATGAAAGAATTTTTAATTTTTCAAAAAAGAACTTAATCCTTAATTTAGGATAATAACCATTTGCTTAGCCTCTATCTAATGTAATTCCTTTTAAGTGGTAATCTAGTTTCAACCATTTGCTTAGCCCTTGCTCATGTTTTCAATCTAATGTAATTCCTTTTAAGTGGTAATCTAGTTTTAGCCATTTGCTTTGCCTTTGCTCATGTTTTCTATCTAATGTAATTCCTTTTAAGTGGCAATCTAGTTTCTTTGAAGTTTATCTAAGATTCATTTCTTTGATTAAAAAAATTCTATATTTCTGTAGTGAGAGTATATAATTAGGAGTGAGAGTATATATTTGGCTTCATATAAAGAGAAAACTCTTATAAATTAATTTGGATTCCAAGCTCTTTATTATAAAGGAACAAATTCCCCCTGCATATAAATAATAACTAGAAATATTATCAGTGATTGAAATTAATGATTTAAACAAAAATTGTAAAATTATGTTATTTCTATATTTGAATATCTATATAAATGATTTATATGTTAAATAACTACATACTAGATTATTAGTATAACAAACCAAAGGGATGCATAGGCGTGCAACAAGCCATACAATTCTCTCATGCCGAGCAAATTTGTAAATTATAGAGATTTTAGGTTATGCACTATCCGATCCACGGTTGTGCATCAGCCCGTACATCTCTATAAAACTTTAAAATTTCTTATAAAAGGACGTATTTAGAGGCAATTGATACGGCTAGCCTTTTATAGACTATTCCAAATGTGGAGAACATCTAGAAGTGACGATATTGATATAGAAATGTAGAAAATACGAGGAAATCTTCGAAATATCCAATAAAACACAAGATCAAACCTATACATCATAAGAACATTCGATAAAATTGAAGGGAGATTTAGAATTATGAACCCTTTATTTTCTATTCATCTTTCTTTTAGTTTATGTTTGATTTTGTGTTCGATAATGTGTAATTAAACGTCTTGTTAGTATTTAGGTTAGATGACCCCTATATTGATACTTTAATATGATTTGATTCTCTTATTAATGCAATTAGGTTGATTGATATATTGTGATTCGATTAGGTGTTTTATTTATGTTCTAATATATTTGAAATATTAGATCATAATTTGATTTCATATATTAGATCATAATTTGATTTCATATATAGAGATTGAGAAATTCTGTTTATGAATATATCTACCGTAATTGAAAGGAGTTAGAGATGGGATGACTTAAATCTTCTAGATTATGGTCAATCCTAATATAAGGATTCACCATTCGGTAAAACAATCATATAAACTTTAACATGAGTAATTCGGTTGAAAACCTTAGGCTTAGTTGTTAATAGATTCAAGGCTAACTATTAGCATACCATAGGAGTCTTTATGGTCTAATAAATCAATAAAATAATTGCATAATAAAATATCAATCTATTAAGGGTTTAGGGGGATTTGAAACATAAATAGTAATCTTTTGATATCCGTAATTTTCTCAGTATTTCCTTAATTTTGCGATTTAATCTTGCTGCCCATTTATTTTACTTGCTCTAGTTCTATTTTCTTTTAAATTAAAAATCATAACCCATTTATAGATAAGATAATAGAATAATGGTAACTACTTGTAATCACTGTCCTCGTAAGATTGACTCGTATTTACCAGTTCTAACTACAAAAATGTCATACACTTATGATAATTCAATATTGACACTAAGAAAAAAGTCAACCAATTTCTAATAATTCAATATTTTACCATTTAAAATTCTATATAGAGTACTAGTGTAGATTGCATTAAGGTTAGGTATGGTTTAGAAAAAGCATTTCAATGGCAAAGTGTATATATGCAATGTCTAGAATGCGTGAACTCTTTTCTTATTCCTTTTTAAAAATTCTACTTCACTCTCTCCAAAAATATAATAAACAATAAATACATAAATAAAATAAATTATTCCAATTATAAGTTGCAAAAATAAAGTCGTAGTCTCCATCTTCAACCATAAAATGAGATGGAAGGAAGGAGAAAAAAAAAAGAATATCAATTAAATAATGCACAAAACAATTATGTTGCAAAAAAGGTGGTTTTTCCTTCTTCAAGTTTAAGCAATTACAACAATGTTTGTAAAGATGGGCGGAGGAATAAACAATAAAGAATGTTAAGATGAAGGGAACAACTTCATTTTTTAAGCATATTTTACATATTTTCGTTTATTAGTTACAATATTCTTTATGTATTTTTATCCTACTTAGCAAGAAATTGGCTACAAAGCATTCCAAACTATTATTAAGAGTTTAATTTTAATTATATTATGAAAATTCCTAGTCTTTCTCTATAAAATAGAAAAACACAATTGAGTTAGAACTTATATTAATCCCTTTTATAAGTCGAGTTATAGTTCTTTGTTTTGTAGATACCTTTAGAAAATAGACAATTGAATAACGTATTATTGATAGATACCTTTAGAAAATAGACAATTGAACAACTTATTATTGACAGCTTCATTTAAGAAGATAAAGTTTTAAAGGATGCTTAAATCAAAATTTTCTTTAACCTTTTTTTTTTAATTCTTATTTCAAATTATTTTATTAATGTGATATTATTTAGAAAATTATAAAAAGTATTCCATTGCACTTGTTATTTATTCTTGACAATTTCCTTATATCTATTGTCTCCACTTATAAATGCACTAAAAATTGATGTATACGTACAATAAGAAATTGTTGAATATGATAACTTGCATTTTGTCATGTTAATTCTTTATGTCTCATGTTCTTTTGGTAGACGTTTGTGATGTTTTGTTTGCGTTTCCACAGTAATTTATGTCTTTGCATGTTCCAGGTGACGAAATACAAAGTGACGCAATTTGGAGTGAAATGTGTAAGTGACGCATAACATCATCAACAGGAGACGTTAATTAGAGAGCTACAACGTGGAATCAGGCAGTAAATTGAGCTGCTACAGTAGGGGAGACCAGCGTTTAAAATTAGTGAGCTACAGAGCACGCTAGACGGACACGCTACAGCCAAGAGTAAATCAACAAGCAATTAAATTGAAGGAGCAGTAAACGTGTGTTTTTGGAGGATCAAATCAAAATGCAACATATGAAAATCATGCATCACGCAAACATAGGGACGCATAATAAACAGACAAGCAATAAAGAGGAATACGTGGAGGCAGTACAAGGAAGAAGGGATTTTAATTTAATCAACGCATAAGGCAAGGCAAGGAATTAAATGGGCCGGCATCAGAAGTTAACGTATACAAAGGGAATTAAAAGGTGAGTGGGCTGGTTTGAAATTAAAGGAAGGGGCCCACTCTATTAAACAAAAGAGAGGAACAAAAACCTAGGAGCTCTAGGAGGTGAGGGTGGACGATAGTGGTTGGAGGTGGTAGCTTTTGAGGAGAGGAGGTGACCCTTATTTGTCTTGTGAAGTATAAGAGAGATTTAATTTTTATCACCATTAAATGAGAGTGGACGACAACAGCAACTTTGAGGAGGGAATTTGACGGCAGCGACTTTGGAGCTTTTGGCAACTAGGGATTTTTATGTTGGAGACCACCATTAAAGGACGACGGTAGCAGCTTGCGTCAAAGCTTTTGGGGAATTTTGATTTTATCACAACAGTAGGAGTGAGCAGCATTTAAAGAGAGTTGCAGCTAGTGGGTAACAGTGACGACTGAACCCCAATATTAAATCGTGAATTTCAGTTATAATAGATAGTGAATAGTATTTTGTGTGGTTAAGTTTTTAATCTAGACAAGGTACTTTACGTTTGATGCATGTAGTTCGTGAGACTCCTTGGGTTTAATTGTTTTCGTTTAATTCTTATGTTTATTTGATCTCTGCGCTTGATCGATTTATTATTGTTGAGTTTGTTGATTAATGTGGCCAGTTAATTAATTGACTTAATAATAAATTGCCGAATAGATTAGTTAATCCGTGATTGCTGTCTATCAAAGTGGCGAATTAATTTCAATTAAGAAATTAATGGGATTAAATAATTTAGTCTAAATAGATTGCGGGTTTCCGATTCTGTTGGCTAAGACGAGGGTCCATTAGAGCCTATAGCTGCCATAGATTATATTCTGCGGAGCTTTACT
>JANZLX010000005.1:28527539-28546073 GCA_025531955.1 Erythroxylum orinocense
CTCTTACTTTGGTTCAATCAATCTCTTTCCATTTAATCTCCTAAAAATCATAATTCTTCATGAAAATGAAATTAATTTTCTTAGGAATCCAACGCTTCAAAAACGGAATCAATCGGATGTCGGACGAAGGAATTATAAGCAAAGATTGCAAAAAGGGGTCAGATTAGAAACAAAGAACAAAACTTCAAATTGATTGCTAAAATCGAATTTTCGAAAAATCGTAACTCTTGATCCCGAACTCGGAATGTGGGACCCCTGAACTTAGGCCAGGAGGCCCGCACCAGGGTGAGTTTTCCCTCGGTATTGTCCGCTTTGGTCTAGGCGTGAGTCACCACTCGAACGCGAGACCTCACGGTTTTGTTGGTTTCGAAACCACGCCTCTTACCATTGAGCCATCAGGGGTCCCACACTACCATCCTCTCCCACTCTAAATATAGTTGAGGATCATTCTTCCCTTGATAGGTAGGGATTTTGTTAGAAACCCAACTAAGGACATGCAAAGGATGGTGCAATCTGGTTCAACACATTTTGATGATCCAATACACATTGGTGAAGGTCCAATAACTCTGGCTAATGCTAAAAGGATGAAGGAAGCTCTTAATGGACTGATTGAAGATGTTTGGGCTAAACAAGCAACAATAGAAAAACCCATGACTAAGTCGTTGAAAGGAATTTAAACTACTACACTTAAGGCTCCTAACTTTGAGGCATTTAATCAGGCTTTATGGAGATATACTGATTTAGTGGGGAGAATAATACTGATATTTGCATGATACGTGTCTATTGCTTCAATTGTGGGAAAATGATCTTTAAAGCAATAGATGGGTGCTTATTAAATGAGCATTTCATATCAACACTATCTAGGTACATTTGCACATATTTTCTATTGCAGTATCTTTAATTGAGTTACATTATGGATGGGTGGTATATGAGGGCCAATTCGCTTTCCAGTTGTTAGGATCTACGGGGGAAGAGAGAGATTTATTCCAGAAGGAAAAATAGTGGGCTAGGAGGGAAATTAGTTATCAGTTGAGGTGGTAAAGTAGTTAAAATAACATAATGTACATGGAGAGCGGATTTATGTAAGGGGGACAGAGAAGAGAGGGGGAGGCAGAAGAAAAGAGTGAGAGTTTAGACAGAGAGAATCTTCATTCTCCCTAAGGAGCATTGCTACTGGTATAGGAGGTGATTTACGGAATCACCTTTGTAATAGCAATGCTAGGCACTGATTATACTAAATAATATACTCATCTCTAGCTGATAAAGCTAGAGTGTTCTAACACCAGTCTAGAGAATAAGAAAATTATTTTCTTTAAACTACTGTTTTTCACCAATAGTTTTTGTGATGTTATCGAAGTGATTTTAAATGTGGTTTGGCTAATTAATGTGTAGGATAGCATATACTATGACGTAATATATTCAAGTTTGATAATTTCACCTTTTACGACCTTGTGTTTATGAAAATACTCTTTGGGATATATTTTCTTCGATAAAATAATCGACGATGAAAGTATATTTAATTATTAATTATCATGTGTTAAATATTTTTTTAATACAATTGATCGTATAATCATGTACAATTTACATAATACTGTGTTCACGTATATATGAAGTAATACAAACTATTGATGACCCTAATTATAACAACCCCTTTTTTCTACTTCGAGTTTGTTAATTGATACTTTTTTGAATTTTTATAAATTGTATTCTTAAACAATTTAGATAATATTAATACTATGATACTCATTTGGTTTATGAAATTTCAAATTCTAGAATTTGAAACAAGAAGCCAAAATATGCTGTTTTTGTGATATTATCTCAAGCATCTGTGCCTTCACGACAATTAGGACAATAAGCATTCACAGGCGTACGAAGAATTTGGGGTTTGAGGCTGTGTTCCATCCGAAAGGGAAAATATCATTTGCCGTTTGCTTTTTTTTTAACGTATTGAAAGCTAAATATTAATGACTACACCTGGAAAAAAATAACACAAAAATTGCCAGCTGGAAATCATCATACATCAATTTATGGTAAAATGGATGCTGCCTGACAAAGAACTTTTAAGATGTTCAGAAAATTTTGGAAACCACTCCAGTGATTCAGATGTAGCTCAGAATTCAGATAGAAACAAACAACGCAAATGAACAAATTTGCCAAGACTAAATTCACAAGGACTTAAGGTGATCGTGGGAGTGGAGCTTAACTGTTGAACTTTGTATACAATGGAACTACATTTCTTCAATAAGAGCTTCTTTACTTCACTGCGGAGCACAGACATGTAGTTCAAAGCTGTCTGAAATGAAAGAACTATTTTCCAGTAGCCAGAGAAGCATTGCAAAACCTAGACTAAGTATAATTCTCACCAAAAGTCTCCTTACAGAGCAGCAACAACCAATCAACATAAGGATATATCCTCCACCCCCAAACACACACACACATAATGTATACTCCACTATATGAAAACAGTAATCAGGTCCCATCATGTTATGCTATCTGTTCTGATTTGAGCAGGTAAAGGGGCAAGAGCCTCAGAACTGATTTTTAGGCACCCACGATTACAAAAATCTCAACTGCAGAAGTGTAATCCACTAGCATGATTCCTTCAGCAGCAATTAGGTCTCTTTCGTAAAAACATTCTAAGAATCTATTAGGTACTACTAACTCGAGCTTTTGATAAAGAACCACTTCTGTGGTATGATTTGAACCTCATACCTTATTCTCATAAGCTGGAGGACTATTGCAGTGCAATCATTATTTTGGTCATTATCAGTAGACCAGAGCAATCTCTGACATGTTGCTAAGATACAACCTATCTGCTTCATGAGGATCATACCTTGGTTAAAGAACTGGAGCACTGAAATAATGCTTTTTGCACTGATTAAGGGGCCAGGGCAATCTCTTCATATCATCAAAGCAGAGACCTATCTGCTTCCATCAGGATCAGCATCACCTTTTTATGCAGAGAGCAATAAACTAAAAATTAACTAAATTGAGCCTTAAGCTTATTACTAACCACAGGCAAGTGTATCTGTCTTTGCTGCTAGGCCTTGCCGCCGAAACACAAAAGGCATCTTAATATATTTCTCAGTCTCAGCAAGTAGATATGCATTTGCTTGTCAACAAATATTTTGCAACTGCAACAGCTTCCGTAATCTTGTCTACAAGCAACTATTCCGTGGCTCCCGTTAATCAGGTTTCTGATTTCCATTATAACCCAGTCAACTCAAGGCGAAAGTTATAATTATTTCAAAATACCCTGGACAAGGCCATTGCCACATTTTAACAGTTCCAGGTATTTCTTTATCTGACATAAAATGATAGATGCCCCCAAAGGTTCATCGTCTATATTGCCTTTTTGCTTCCTAAACTATGATCCCAAGGCCTTATGAAGAAGAACTTATGCTTCATTCAACTTATCAAATTTAGTCCCAGAAAATCAATCATCAGCCTGATACACATTCAAAGGTCATTATTGATCAACTTCAAAAATAACTATATTATCCTAGTTCCAGTAACTATAATCAGATCACCAAATACCCCAACCAAATCTCTCTCTGATTTAAACTTTTTTGCTAGACATGAACTTATAATCTTTGAATGTGAACTTATTACTGTAGATGATCCAAGAAATCAAAGTGGAATTCCTTAGATTCTAGAACATTATGAATTTGCATGTTAGTTTCATAAATGACATCCATTTGACTACGTGATCCATCTTCAGCGAAGAACTCATGAACAAGACCATTTATTTCAACGAATGAGCAACCCCGTTGCTTTTCTATTTTGTGACGAGTCATAGACTTCCTTACCCTGCTCACATCATCCCATCTCGAAGCTGAAGCATATATGTTGGACAATAAAACGTGAGCCTCATACCCCCTTGGTTCTAGTTCCTCAATCTTGCGGGTTGCATGCTCTGCTAATTTTACATCTCCATGACTTCTGCAAGCAAAAAGCATTGATCTCCATATAACCACATCAGGTTGAATGGGCATTGCCCTAATAAACCTTTCAGCATCATCCAGTAAGTTTGCACGGCCAAGAAGATCAACCATACACCCATAGTGTTCAATACGTGGGACAACATGATATATTTGACTCATGGCTCTGAAATTTTTAATCCCTTTATCCACAAAACCACCGTGACTACAAGCAGACAGGACGCCAAGGAAAGTGACCTCATTAGGTGTCAGTTCACTCAACTCTGCCATCTGTGCAAACAGTTTCAGCGCTTCTCCAGAGTTTCCATTCATAGCAAGCCCCAGAATCATAGCAGTCCATGAAAAGACATCTCTTTTATCCAATCCATTGAAAATTTGGAGGGCCTTCTCAACATCTCCACATTTAGAATACATATCAATCAAAGCATTATTCACAGAAAGGTTCATGTCAATGCCATTCCTTTCAAAGTAAGTATGCAACCACTTTCCTTGATCAAGCGCACCCAAATGGCCACAAACAGATATGATACAGGCAACTAATGGTGCATCTGCTCTCACTCCGACATGCTGCATCTCTCTAAACAACTCAATTGCCTCCTTAAACAGATCCATCCTTGCATAACCAACTATCATAGAAGTCCAACAAACTATATTGGTACCATGAATTTCATCAAAAACTTTCCTAGCATCACCTATTTGCGCACATTTTGAGTACATGTCAACCAATGAAGAGCCTATAAACGCATCTAAAACAAACCCATATACCGTAATCAAGCCATGAAATACTTTCCCTAAACGAAGAAGCGACATTCTCCCACAAGCTGTGAGTGCCCCAATTACGCTAACCTCATCGGGCCTCACACAACCATTCCCCAACAATTCCACAAACACGTTCAGAGCATCCTCATTACAATCGCACCGTAAATACCCAGAAATCAAACTATTCCAAGAAACCGCATCTCTGACAAAAAGCGGAAGCAAATCAAAAACTCTACGTCCAATATGAACCGCTCCACATGAAAAATACATGGAAATTAATGCATTGTTTACAAAAGCATCAAATTCAAACCCCAGTTTCAAGGTCAGAGAATGCACTTCTTGACCTTTCTGAAGAAGCAAGAGGCGGCTGCAGGCTTTAAAAACAAAAGGGAAAGTGTAGTTATCAGGAAAGACGCCAGTACGCAGCATGGAATTGTACAAAGTGATGGAATTAACGGGGTCAGAGCTCTGAGAGTAGGCTTTGAACAGGAGATTGTAGGAGAGAAGATTAGGGCTTTGGATAAGAAAGAAGATGGAGCGAGGGAAACAGAGATGAGAAGAGTGATGTGACAGAGAGTAGAAAAGGAGATTGGTAGAGACAAAGGGGAGGTTGAAGAGACCAGAAGCAACAGCATGGGACAGAATTTGGGTGAAGTGGGTTGGGTGTTTGATGGTATTCAAGAGGAATTTATAAGGATTGGAGCGAAAGTTGCGTAAGGAGAGAAGTGAAGAAGGAGAATTCAACGGAAGGATGGGCATTCCCTTTGCTTTCACCGGTGGCGCCTGAAGTATTATTTAAATTTTGTATCTTTTTTAGTTAGCTCAAGGTCAAGTTGGGTCTAAAGCAGCTCTAGCCCATTGAAATTTTAAACCCTGCTCTTCTCAACCCTTCCTTCCTTCCTTAAACCCCTCCGCTAAGAATAACTCTAAAACCTCCATGAAGCTCGTATCTCAACGCCGCCCAACGGTTCCGGCGGTTCCTCCGTTCAAAGATGACGCAGACATTTGCCAACAGCTCATGTCCCGCTACTCCACCTCAACCGCCCCACAGCATCGTCATCTTCTCGCCACTGCCGCCGCCATCCGCTCAATTCTCACCGCGGAGTCTCTCCCCCTAACCCCGCCTGCTTACTTCGCCGCAGCAATTGATAATCTCTCCAACTCCACGTCGCTGGACTCCACGGCAGTTGCGGCGCTGTTGTCACTTTTCTCGATCGTGTTGCCTCTGATTCAGGAGAAAAGTATTAGTGAAGAGAAGGCGTCGGAGGCTGTGGGAGTGCTCATCGGAATGTTGGAGGCGAGAGAAGGTTTGGCAGTGGGGACACTTAGCGGTGCTGTCAAGTGCCTGGGGGTTTTGCTGGTGAGGTTCTGTGATTTGGAGGTTTGGGATTCTGTGAAGCTAGGTTTTGAGACTTTGCTTAAATTCTCTGTTGATAAACGGCCCAAGGTGATTTTTTGGGTGTGGTGCTTTGTGCTTCTGTTAGTTTAATTTCACTAGATCAACTTGATATCAATGGGTACTTTTTTCTTTTTTTTTCTTTCCAATTTTCAGGTACGTAAGAGTGCTCAGGATTGCATGGAGAAGCTTTTTAGGTCATTCCAGTCTGCTGCTGTTATAAATGAGGCAGGTAAATTGGTTCTATCATTACCTAGAAGTTACATGCCTGTGGCTGTTAAAGTCTGTGCTTCAAGGATCATTAATACCTTCTGGTGCTGTTATAAATGAGGCAGGTAAATTGGTTCTGTCATTACTTAGAAGTTACATGCCTGTGGCGGTTAAAGTCTGTGCTTCAAGGATTATTCATACCTCTGAAAGTGAGATATCATTGAACCATGAGCATCTAGAGGTCCTCCATTTGCTAAATCTGTTGAGGCTTGTTGGTGGCAATCTTTCGGACAAAGTCAGTTTGAAGGTTCTGTTGGAACTGTGTAAACTTATGTGCCAGAACTTTTCAGCACTTACAAGGCATGTACTTACTGGTATTGAAGCAATTTTTGAAGCTGGAAGAGATGAAATTAGTGGTCCACAATTGGAGAACATCATAAACTGTCTTTCTTTGTATATTTCTGTTGGTGAGAATAATCCGACTGACACAATTGTATTGGCAACGAAGTTGTTGAAAATGGCTTTTGATAAGCTTTCTGCGGGAGGATACTGCTCATCCTTGAGGAATGTTCGACGAATTGTAGGTTCTCTTGCAGGTATACTCCTTGATATGATTTTGCATATGGACTCAGTCGCTTTTTCTTGTTTTTCTTTAGTAAGTTTATAATTGGGATTTTCCTTTTTGGCCCATTGCATCATTATGCAACTAGTAACCGGAAAAACACATTGCTTCTCATCTATTATGCAAAATATTTGAGATAACTACAATTAGCGTTGGCAACAGTTTGTTTGAATATGGATCAACTGTCAGCAACCCAGGCCATAATTTTCACTTAAATGTTCAATAGTTTTTTACTGGATGAACCTTGTTGATCATGCACTTTGAACTTTTCTGACCCTTGTTTATATGGATATAGGTCTTTTGACTTGTGGGTCTACTGCTGCATCACAGGCTTCAGAGATCCTGAAGGAAGTGATCAAACAATATATAGATCGAGACACATTTTTGTCTGAAGATAATCAATCATTTGGAAGCTTAAATCAAGAAAGTGAGGAAACAGAATCCATAAGGGAAACGTGTTCTATCCTTGAGAATAATATGAGCTCGTGTAATGGGATTCTGAATGAGCATCTATTGGGTGTCATATCTGTCCTCCTGGAGAAACTTGGTATTGGGAATTTCTAAATTTTGGCTATTTAATGTGGTGAACTTTTTGCCGGATGTAGTCAACTGATATTTTTTTTAACCTGTTTGATGATCTGCATTATCTGCATTGCAATACTTTTATTCATACGTTCAACTTGGTTGAGAAATTTCATTCCATTGTTTCATATTTCTGGCTGTAGGGGATGTCTCTTTTATCTTTATGAAGAGTGTTGTAGTTAAGCTTGCTGACTTGATGAATTATGCCGTTCAGAACGTGCTTGAAACAAATCACGTAAGATTCTGTGAATTTCACTGCTCTGATTGGTTGGGAATTAATTTGAGAATCGTCTTCCAAATTTTGGAATATCTTATTTACTTGTCAAATTTTATTTCAGTAATCAAAATTTATCATCTGGCATCAACCAATAATAAGCCGTATCATGTAATATTTTTATCTGTTCTAACTTGTCTGAGATGTGTACCTCTGTGAAACTGTCAGTAATCTTTTCCTGGTATATTACCTTCTGAGTTGACTAGTGCACTCTTGTATATTATTTGCAGCTTCGGAGTTGCATTGGATCTGCAATAGTTGCGATGGGCCCAGAGAGGATACTTATGCTCATACCCATGTCTATTAATGGTGAAGATTTTACTTGTTCAAATACCTGGCTGATACCAATATTGAATGACTACATTGTTGGAGCATCACTTGGGTATTATATGGACCATATTGTGCCTCTTGCAAAATCATTTCAGAGAGCAAGTCGTAAAGGTATGTGTTCAAAGGGAATATACAGAAACTGGAACTCCAATGTGATTAATTGGCATGCATAAGAGCAAAGATTTGTTCTAAGAGAACAAAAACTTTTCAGATTTTAGTCCATTTAATCAGTCATGATGAGTTGGACATGGGCATTCTTGTATGTGTTTGAATGCACATGTGCATGCTTGTGTATTAGTTTTCATTATTTAACATACTGCACAATTATCTGAAACAATCCATATGCCAGTATATATGTAGATATTGTGTTGGACAATAACTTCTATTATGATTCAATGCACGGTAGTTAGAGAAGTGAGTGATACTAGATCATTAACAATCCTTATTGCAATATGTTGTTGGTTTTGCTCATAAAAACATTGATCGCTGGACACTGGTGCTAACTGTATGAAATTTAGCGGTGGAACGCTATAATGTAGATTGCTTAAGCCAAAATGCATGGGTGTTGGGTCTTGTATTTAATGTCTAAAGTCAAACATGTTAGGCAGATTCAGCCATAGATAATAAAAAACAGCTACCTATTTTTATTCTATGCATTTGATTAGTTCTGTATGAAGCTTGATTGCCTTAAATCTTCGCTTTCCCCATCAATAGGAAGTTGGAAGACATGCACTTCTTTGATGTACTTGTATCAAACGCGTGAAAATGTTTCTAGCTTCCTCCCTCTGTTTCCTTCCCTAGCCTCCATCTTTGGCATGGGTGATACTCGTGTAAAGTGTACTTGATATTGAACTCCCTAATTTTATCTCAAAAATCTAATGCTTCTAGGTTTACTTTTTATTATTTTGTTATGTTGGGAATTTCTGCTGGGAATATGCCTTTCTTGTAATTTCTTTGCAGTAATTAAAATGAGAAATTTACTGTTGGTAGTATCTTTTTTAATAGTGGATTGCTGGATTATTGACATCAATTTATTGAATGGGATCCTAATTCTTCCCCTTTTTTCTAATGACTTTTACATTTGGTGAACTTTACTGATTTACTGAGCTTGTGCTGTTTGTTTCTTTTGTTTTTGCTTCTTCTCACTTGCATTCCAGTAAAAATTTCAGCGATTGGTGAAGATCTGCAGGCTCATGCTCATGACCTATGGAGCCTGCTTCCAGCCTTTTGTCGCTATCCTGTAGATGGTCATGAAAAGTTTAGATCTTTGGCCAAGCTTTTGATTAAATTGTTGAATAAGGATTCTTCCATGCATCAACATATTGCTTTTGCCTTACAGGTGATGTCTACTTATGTATGGTAACAAGAAACTATATTTCGTGTTTCTTTTGATACTTAAGTAACTTTTATATTTCTATGGTCCATGTGTATTCGTTTTTGCAGCATGCTCATTTAGTTGAATTAAATTTTTATTCAGGTTCTTGTGAATCAAAATCGCGATGTCCTTGTTTCTGAGGAAAATTCTTGTGATTCAGATATCATAGCACTAAAGGATTCTTGTTTAGAATTGAGAGTCTGCCCTATTTATTCAAAGAAAATGGCAAAGAAGAATATTAAGGCTATGGCATCAGGTTCAATTGAGTTGCTTCAAGCTCTTGCAGACTTATTTGTTCATTCACTTCCTGAGAAGCGTCTCAAGATGAAGGTTCTTTTCCAAGCCCTCTTTTATTTTACCAATACTCGAATGAATCTTGAGGATATATATCTTAAACATCCTTTCTTTTTCCTCTACCTGCTCCTTGCACCTCCTTATGTAGTTCATCTTGTTCTTATGACTTAAAAAAATTTATAAGTATATTGTTTGTCGAGTAAGGACTGATCTTTTCTCTGTTTATTTTGGTTGTGTTGTCATTTCTTTGACAATACAAGGCTTCAACTCACTTCAAAATGACACAAAGGATTACTACTTTAATTTAGGTTTAGGTTTGGTTTGTTTCTAGGATATTATTTTAGCAGACAAGGACTCCCTGTTTTCAATTTTGTCTGGAGGGAGGCAGTTGGTTCTGTGACCATACATGGTCATTACTGTTCTGGTTAACTCTTACATTTCTTATTTTTAATATAAAAAAGTTGGATGTGTAGCTACTATTTTTGTGGAACTGGATTACAATATGCAGCTTTTATTGTTATGTGCATTGGTATTATCAAGTTATTCATGAGCTGGCCCATTACCACTACTGCTTTTTTACTTGTTCTTTAAGATTGGATTTTCATAATATATGGTGGTCTGTATCTTCTTAATTTATTTCTTAATCCTTATTAGACTTCACAAGAAATTTTGTTTTCCTATATAAGCTGAGAACTGAGTTGTCATGGTGCCTTTTGTCTGTATGATTCTTGAATTGATTTCTATTTTCCATTTATTTTCTCAGGATGCCATAGAATACCTGGTTTCCATTGTTGATCCCTCTATTACGAAAAATATTTTCATGTTACTGCTTCGGAGGTTTAACTTTGCAAATGATGGAGGTGAATTTGAAAACAAGAATTCTAGTGATATATTGAGTGATCGAGAAGGCAATCCAGCTGAAGAAAAAGGCAATCCAAGTGCCAGAGAAAAAGATGGACAGAGGTTAATAAAAAAATTCTATTCTGAATCATAATGAAGCAACAACCACCACTTTCAGTATTGGCAAAAATTTATTAAAGGAAATAATTAATGAGTCCTTTCTCTTTTTACTTTGATATTCTGGCTACTGGAGTAATGATCCAATAGTTGTTACTTCATTCCTGATGATTCATTAGTTTATGCTTCATACTTTGTCCTGCGATGTTTTTTTATTTCTGATATGTTTGGCAAACTATCTGATTTTAATATTCTGTGGTCCAAATACAGTACATAGGCAAAAGAAAAAGTTCAACTTGCTAATCTTTTTGAACTCAATTAGAAGAAATATAATCAAGATGCCAGGCTAGTCTGTCCTATGCAACCTAGGTACTGTAAAGGGCAAGCAATGTTGCAGTAAATACATGATTTAGCCATTTCTCTACTTCCTAGCCAATTCTTTAATTTGGATGTGTTTTGGCTGCTTTTTCATTAGCCATTGTATGAGATGTTAATTATTAAATCCTTGAGTTGCATTACAGTTTTCATAAGCTAAAAGCATTTGTTGTTGGGAGCAGCGCAAAAAAATATTTTCATCTTGGTACGAATTGAAACTGCTGAGATGGTCAAATAGCGGTCAACTACAAACCTGCATTTCTTTCCTGTAGAATTTCTAGATAGCTAATTTGAGTTACTCTTCAGGTGTGTGATGCTTGAGCTGGCATCTGCTTTCATTCATGGAGCACAGGAGGATCTTGTTGTTCTGATATACAGCTTCATCTCATTCAGTTTCAGTGTATGCTTTTCATCTTAGAAAACCATATAACCGGACTTGGTTGATTCCTTTATCATTTTTACTTTTCTGCTTGTGTAGAGAATTGATTTTGGCTTGAAATTGTGCATGGACATATGTAGGGAACTAATGAAGTGGGTCACTGTGAAGCCTACAAAACTTTGAGCAGGATTTTAGAGGTTGTTAGCATTTGGATTCTTAAATTATTGTTCACTATTTTGTACAGGGCCCTATAACTTGGTAATTTGCAGGAACATGCTTGGTTTTGTTCTTCTCGAAATGTCGAGCTGATTGACTTGTTACTTGGCTTGAAACCTTCTGCTGATCCTTTGTCTGTCAAGTATCGATTTGCTTGTTTCCGAATTCTCATGGTTCAGGCCTTAGAGGTTGAATCTTTTTCCTTCTCTTCTATTTTTCCGTCATTTCCTCTTTGTTATTTTCCTCTTCAAATCAGGAGCAATGGGGTTTGAAATGATAAAAATCCCTCCACTGAGACAAAATCATTAACATACCATGTGTGATTCACAGGCCTGTTTTTTTTTTATAATAATTTTACTCCTATTGTGAATGCAAACCAAGAAGAATTCAACTGAGTCAATAATTTTCTTTGTATGACATTACATAGAATACGAGGTCATCCAATAAATAATGAGATATAAGTGTCGATCGCTGAAGAGCATCCATCTGTAAATTCATTGAACAACAGTACTTAATATCAAATTGTTAGTCATCGCCACTGAGAGAATGAGGCTACGTTGATTACCTTGTCTCAAAGCCTTACTCCAATGAAATAAATCTAGTTGGTGAGAATTTACTTTGTGATTTTCAAAATGATTAATTAATGAAGCACAGTGTTTCTTTCTTATTCTTTCATCTTTTTTTTTTTTGAGAATTCTTCTATTTCTTTGTTATGAATGAATACTGCCTCAATTTTCAGTTTTTCACAAAAACTGTTTGTTAACATTGTGCCTTTCTGTACTTATGCACATAACTACAGAACTAATTAGTCAAAATTTCTTAATTTCCGTAGTTTTACACTTTCTTAGTATAAAAAAGAATTGAAACTAGGAAAACAGATCCGTTTGCTAGATGAAAGACAATCCTTAGTACATCGTAATTATTTGGAGGAAAGCCAATAGTATACCATCATAGCTGGTGGTAAATGCTGCTTCAGCTATTCCATCGTCATCAAATTTTCTTCAAATTAGTCTGCAGAATGCTCTTACCATCAAAGAACAAATCCGTACAGCCTCCAATATTATGGATTCATATTGTTACTAACATTTCTTTGTTAAGGTGACCTTATTATATGCTTCCCTTTTCTAGTTTCCTTTTAGATTTATTTCTATATCAAATGTCTTAGTATTCATTATCTTAGGGGAAAAAAATTGTATGCATTCAACTGATATCTTTTGCTTCCTTTCGATCTTGCACTGTTGATGAATTTCAAATCTTTTATGTGCTTTGGTCAGATGAATTTGGAGGAGGAAAATACAAAAACTTTTGTTATGCTCAACGAGATCATAGTCAATTTAAAAGATGTAAGTTCCACAAAAGTTACTGATGGTGTTACTTTCTTTCCTTTTATTAAGCATGAATTTTTTTTAAAAAAAAGATGGATATACATTTGCTTGCATGTTCTTTGTGCAATTAGTTCTTTGACATAATTTAAACAAAAGCATCGGTTGATAGAGAAAGACTAGAAGTGAATGAATGAATTAATATCTTCTTGTTCTTTCTTTTTTTTTTTCCCCTCTAAATATATATTTCAAATATTTGATGGTTCTTGTTTGTATTGTTCAAGTAAATGTAAATATATGTAAGTACAGAATGAGATGGTTCTTAGCTGACAGTTTGCTTACTTTATAGCTCATTCCTCTCAGCCATTCCCTTTTAAGTGTGTGAACTAAAGGAGAATGGGTCTGAGGGGGCAGGGAGAGATCAGAAGCGTTTGGTAGTGGTCATGGATGTGTAACTGCAATGTGGTTATGTATGCTGATTATTGGATGTTCAACTTTTAGTTGTCAACTCAGAGCATTCTGATTAATCAGCCATTAATATGCATGATCTATTTATGCAGGCAAAGGATGAAGCAAGAAAAGTGGCTTATGATACACTCCTTGCAATAAGTTCTTCCTTGAGGAGCTCATTTTGTTCAAACTCTGGTGAATCCTATTACAAACTGATTAACATGGTTAGTGTAACTACATTCTGCTCTATCAGGATGCTTTCTACATGAATTTTGTGATCTGAGGGCCTCATTGGCCCATTATTTTGGTCTTACTCCATTTTAATTCTACAATTTTCAAATTCCTTTTCATGACAGTTATTTTTGGCCAAATTCTGGCATTAGAAAGATGGTTTGGGTTAGGTATTGGAGTACTGTATGTGGAAGACTCTAATTAACCTATGTTCTTGCTTGCTGAGCTCAAAGATTGAGTTTTCCATGTTTAGAATGAATAGGATGGAAACTTTCTATAAAGACTAAGACAACAAATGGTAGTTTGAATTACACGTTACTGTCATAAATGCAGTCTGAAACCTTTTAACTACCTCAAGTGAATATAGTATAGCTTGGGTTATATGCTGTTAACCTTCAAATTACCTTAATTAGCAAATGAATCCTGCTCAATGTAACGATATTCACTTCGTTAAGCATCAAATGGAATTTTAACAGCCTAATAATCACACACCTTTATTGCTATACAAGAAATTGAATGTGCTGAAACTGATAGGTTATGAGATGTACTACCAGAATGAAGCAACTATTTTAAGACTTTGAGCAATGGATTTAGGGGGGACTACTTTACTGATATAACAGTTATGCTTAGTACATCATGTTGGTTCAATGCATCTGTTTCCATGATCATAATTTAAATTTTTTGATTGCTCTTGTTAATATAAAGGATACAATACTAAAAATGCCTTGATCTTATACACTTTTGACAAGTCCATTATATTTTTAAAATGAGCAAACATATATTTCATTTTCTGAAATTGGAATAGTTAAATCTAACAGGTTCTTAAATGAAAAAGTGACAAATAATTGTCGCAATTGCAATAGATTTCAACATCTTTCCTTATTAAATTTTATCTGATAGAGTTTTTCCAATTTAATCTTTTTAGTAGTACTTTTGGCTTTGTGCCCATACCCAGAAATCTGAATCAACTCTAGTTTCTATCATTGGCAAATGAATTTCCTGATATAAAATGGCCAACATTTTTTCAGTGCAAGAGAATTCAACATTTTTCCTTGTATAATTTTCTCTGAAGGAGTATCTTCAATTTTAGTCTTTTTATTAGTACTTTTGGTTCGTATGAACCCAAGTAACACGTGTGGGATGCAGAGCAGTCCACTCCCCCATAATCAGAAATCTGAATCATCTTGAATTTTATTATTTGAGTCTTACTAGCATTAGTTGTTTAAATTATTAAAATAAGGGCTTCTTTGCTCATTTCTAAGCATAAGAGTCGCAATTTTCAAGAGTGAAGCATCAAGTTTTATTTGGTAATTTACCATATCATAAGCAACTAATTCAAAGGTTATTTTTTGATGGTGTCTACATTATTCAGATAATGGGTTATCTTTCTGGTTCATCTCCTCATATAAAGAGTGGAGCAGTTTCTGCACTGTCTGTTGTTGTATACAATGATGCAGATACTTGTTGTAGGATGCCCAATCTTGTTCCTTCTCTCATGTCTTTGCTGCAAGACAAAGCTGTGGAAGTCAGAAAAGTAAGTTGTTACGCCACCTTTTATTGAGATTGTTACTTTTCTTTTAAACTTTCTATGCTAACAAACAGAATGGGCTGTACAACCAGGCTGTTTTGGGTTTTGCAAAAGTGTTAGTATCTTGTTTGCAAGCTAAAGACCTGCAGACTTTTATGCCGGACATCATCAGTGGAGTTCTCCCATGGTCATCGGTTTCCAGACATCATTTCAGAGAAAAGGTACTTTGTAATTTCTGTGTTTTATATGCATGTTTGCGTTGATTAAATTATGGGTTAACAAAGTCTTATCTTTTTGTTTCTGTATTCCGTAGTAAAGGTCTTAAATCGATACCTGCTTACTTTCCTACAGGTGACAATTATTCTAGAGATTATCATACGAAAGTGTGGTTTTCCAGAATTGGAAATTGTTACACCAGAGAAGTACAGGAATTTTGTCAAGACTGTCTTCCAGGTGATTATCCAACTTTTTTTCTCAGGAACTGTGGTTTAGTTATTTAGGCTTGGTTTTATGAAATGTCTTCTAGAGCCAGTTGTAATAACCTCATGGAACAACTTGCTATCATTATACTGGAAGTTCATGGGATCTTCTAACCTGAATTAGACTCCTGTGACTCATGAAACCTGGTCCCATACTTTGCAGGCTTTTGAATTTAAATTTTCTTTGAGCATGTTCTGAAGACAAAGTTGCCTGATATTTCTCATACTATGGGAACACTGAGGCATTGTAGGCAACTAGGAATGTTGATGAAATAGTCTGGAACTGCTAATGAAGTACCTGAAAATGTCAAGTTGCCATTTCAGATCTTCAGATATTTTCTTAAAAATTGAGGCCATCTAAGGTTTCTACATTTATCTGGAATTGAAAAGGAACTGTAAATGTATTACAAGACCCCAATTATGGTGTTGCATTACAATTTTCAATGTTCTCTTGAAACTGTAATCTTAGTTGCCTTTCATAATGTCATTATAGCCGTTCTCAATGTGGATGTAATTTGCAGAATCGACGTCATAAGTCAGCTTCCAAAGATATGGAGCCATCGCCTGAAGATTCTTCTGATAAAAGGTCTGAAAAGTTTCTTGATTTTCATTTCATTCTTGTCCTATGCACTGCCAGAAAACGAGTAGGTGGAAATGCTCTCCAATAACGATTAAACCTGCATACTCTTAGGGCTGAGAAGCAGAAGCGCAAGAAATCTAGTTATGTACGAGATAAAAGTGGTTCATTGCATCATATAAAGAGAGATGGGGCTGGTAGAGAGGCGGATGTCCCTTCAAATTCAAAGGAATCTCGTGGATCAATTGGTGATGGCGGTGGACCTAAAGGGGTTAAAAGGGCTAGAAACTTGGAGAAAGATAGATCACAATGGAAAGTTGGTAATAAGTCCAACAAAGGCACCAGGGTTCAGAAGAGAAAGCTGGAACATGAAGGGACAAGTGGGGAGGGTAAGGTGGCATTTAAAAGACGTGACTCCGCTTTGAAATTGCAGAGACCCAGAAAACATGGCAAGACGAAGGTAAGTGGCTAGGATGGCTATATTTGTACTCGATTCTTCTTCCAAATTTTTGAGCATTGTAGAAGTTGGGGAGAGATACAAAATCAGGGACTAGTCATGCACAGTTGGGATTGCGCTTACTTCTACAGCTCATGATATCGAATTTTGCGAGCCATTTTGCTGAAACAGCCACTGAACTGGAGTCCTTCTTAATTGGAATCTGGACATGGATAAAATTTCGTGGCTATTTTTCTTAATACAAATTAAAGAAAACAGCTTCCATTGAGTTGTTGGAGACTTGTTTCAGCAGCGTGGGAAGGTAAGGTGCTGTGAACCCTAGACAAGCAATAGTTTTTCAATTTTCTATTCCCCATAAAAGTTGATTATATAGAAGACGAGCCTAAGAATGCAAATTGTGTTCCAACACTTGATTACTACTGGGTGTATGTGTTTAGGAAAATTGAGGTGGGACTTGATCTTGTCTACGGAAACTATTTTTGTTTGATTTTTTGAGATTCAAAATTATTTTAAATTTTATAAAATGATTAATGTACAAATATATTGAATATTAAATGTAAAATGTATGTTACTATATGATTTGGTTCTTTTTTTGGAATTATTTAAATTTGGTTCATAACATTTATTGTAGTTGTATAAGTGCTTGACGTTTAACGTTGAGAGAATTGTGTTAGTGTAGAGAAGATTGGATAAGAAGTGCTATGTTTTTTTAGAGCATTAGTTTATTTAAAATAACATTTCAATTGACATAAAATTTTAAATTTAATTAGAAATTTAATTAATTTTAAATAAATACTAATTAAAGTTAAACATACTATTTCATATTTATTTTTATTATTATATATTCCATGTACTTTTGTTTTTCTATAAAAAAAATCTTTCCTATAATTTAAATTGACTAATTTTTTGGATGATATTGAGTTTTTATATTTGAAAAATGTTTCAGACGGGATCTTTGAGGTAGACAGCAGTTGATAGGATAATTCTTGATCATAATTTTTAGCATGAGTAGTGCGTCCAATATGAAACCACACCTGTGATTGGTAGTAAAACAACGATTAATAATTAAGTCTAATTTTATTAAATTACTTAATTTTAAAATATAAATTACATTGATTAGTTTATTTTTCATTCTCTAATTAAATAATTTATACTTATAAATCAAGAATGACGTCTAATAAGGCCATGTAAACATTAGGAATCTCAAAATGATTTGGATTAATATGTACATGTTATATATGATTTAATCAATTCTTCACGCATGTTTCAGTTAGATATAATATATGTAATTAATGTCTATTATATATGAGTCAAATCATGTTAGTTTTTCAATATTAGTAATTAATCAATTAATAATAATTTAAATTTGTGTTTAAAGTGTCTTTCAACTTTGGCTAAGAATTTTCTGAATCAGTACCAACTAAGAATAACAAAATATTTTTCCTTTTCATTTTAAGATGATGAATCATATATCGATCACTTAATTACCTTTATATAGTTTATATTACATCCGATGACTAATTATGCCATCTTTAACAAAAATAGGTCATAAGTAGTGTCACTCAAAATATAACAATTGTTGGACCTTGAACTTTTGATGATCATTAGAAATATTAAAATGAATTTAAATAAGAAAGAAATTGGTGAGAAAAATTATGAATTTAAGGAAATTTGATGGAAATTAAGAAAAATTGATGAGAAAAGAATTGTTTAATTTTGAGGACTTTGATATTTGAGTGAACTTATATGGATTATGTGAAGAAAGTGGATGAGTTGATTG
>JANZLX010000005.1:28546173-28559090 GCA_025531955.1 Erythroxylum orinocense
GCACATGACTAATTTACCACAAATTCTCATTTAATTGTCATTTAATAAATCAGATCTCCAAGAAAATGTTCGGGGTCTAACATAAACTCGATTTTCACCCGAAAGTCACACGATCAGACCGTGTGAAATTACACAAACCGTGTGACTCTCCACCATCCTGCCACTTTTCGCCCGAAAGTTACACGGTAAGACTTTGTCCCATTACACAGACCGTATAACTTTGCTCCATTCTTGCTCGAAGTTCACACGGCCTGACCGTGTGAAATCACACAGGCCATGTGCATCGATTCTGTTTCCTTAAACTCTTTCTTTCTTCTCTCTAATTCTTTCACTCTGTTTTCCCTCTTCTGACTCTCCATTTCTAAACCCTAGAAATCTCCTTCTTCCTCCTTTACTTCATCATCATCTGCACTGTTTCACTCCAATCATCTATTTATCTCCCTTTTTCCAATCTCTACTCCTTCAACCTTCTTGCTCTCCTCAACTCCATCGTCGATGGGTCCAAAGAGGAGTCGTTTAGCACTTGGCGCTTCAACCTCCACCCACGCACCACCATCTCGCCCACCACATCCGTTAGGTAATTCCAATCCTTTTGGTTTGACTGATAGTGATGAATGTGCTCGATATGACAAATTAAAATCTAGAACTCTTATTGTCATTCGTTATGATGATGAGGATACATTGAATGACTTAGATTTATTAGTTGATGTTTATCGATTGTTTAAATCTATTGGATTGCGGAATTTTCTGGATGTAAGGTGCTCCACATATTGAAATCTAACCCTAGAATTTTTTAGCACCATTTTCCTTGAAGTTACCCGTGGACGGGATTGTCAAGTGGGCAAAATATCTTTCCAACTTTTCGGCCACCAACACACCTTGACATTAGATGAATTTAATGCTATTTACTCTCTGCCTACCGATTTAGATATGGGTCATCGTAGGGTTCCCCTTGGTTTTGACCGTGACGATTTTTGGTATCAAATTGTTGATGGCCCACGTTATAACCCCAGCTCTTCGAAGGCCACTAGCATTAAAAATCCCTATTTTCGTTATGCTCATCGCACTCTATCTAGTGGGATTTTTGCTAGGGGCGATAGCACGAATGTTGTTCGACCCCCTAAAATGTATTTCTTATATGCTATGCATATTGGTGAGCCTGTTGATGCCGATTCTTTCTTGACATCCCAATTTCTACATGTCGATCTTCAACCTATCGAAGAAATTTCTATCGGGGGTTTAATTACATCAATTGCTTTAACTTTTGGTTTTGATTCCCTTGCCAATTCTGCTTTCCTTGTTCAAGGTTCTGAGTGCCTTGATTACCCAACTTTAGAAGCCATGCATATGTGTTGGTCGGTACGGGGACACCGTTGTTGGGTTTACCCTAATAATGTTAAATTCTGTTTGTCATATTCGTCCCATACTACTCTTCGTGACCTATCCAACATTGGTTAGATGCCTTTACTTGACCACAGCGTTCCTGAACCATTGGATTCTTATCCCCCTCCTCCACCTCAACCAACTTCCATGCCTTCAACTTCTTATCAATCCCAACCTTCCGTTTTTGAACTTTGTGCTTTGCACTAAACGCTCACATCTATCCAAACAGAACAAGCAGCTCTCCATGCCCTATTTACGGATCAAAGCCATTACCTCCATCATTTCAGTGATACTCTTTGCACTCTTCGTCCTAATCAGACTGGTTGAATCCCATAATGCATCCATTCAGGAAATGAAAACCGCATTCAACTTGTGGATTCAGTCGTCTTCATCTCCAGGTAATACTCCGCCTCCCCCATCTTCTCCATGATTGCTTTCCATTGCGGCCAATGTTTCATTCTAGCATAGGGGAGTTAGTTCATTCTTTAGTTCTGTTATTCTTTTGTCGATTTATTTGTTTTACAAATATCTATCTTTGTTCCGTTTGGTATTTTTGTTTGCATTTTGTTTTAAATTATTTTCTTCTTGCATATCATAGTTTGTGTGTGTATATTTCTTTGCAAATATTTGTCAATTATGAACTCCGTAGGAATGGTGTAAGCCCGTTCATAACTAAGTTTAGCTCTGAGATACGTTAACCTTTTATCTAAAGTCTTTTCATTAGCTCTTTAAATTGAAAGGGACTACTTAATTTATCTTATGGGTGACCTCGTCGTTGTTTCTATTTTGTTACTGGAGAATTGCTTGCTTGCCTCGTTTTTAAATACTTTCATATGATCTAATTTCAGTAAACAAAAAAAACAAAAAAATGAAATGAAAAAAATGAATGACCTGTATGAATACCAATATTAGCTAAAGTTGGTGGAACGACACCATCTTCCCTTAAGTTCTTGAATGGATAGAGTCGCTAGTATTGGGAGGAATATCCCCTTTTGGGCCGTTTAAAATTTCCGCACAATCACACACCTTTGGTCTACCAATTCTAGGCGGTATGAATGACATGACATTTGTGCTCCTTAAGTAGCTTATGTATAAAGTAGCTAGCAACTGGGAGAGTTAAGTCCCTTTTTGGGCCGTTTAATAACTCTAACAACTGAGGGTTTTGTTGCTCTTTACTACCCCTTTGAGATGCATGCTACTAGGGAACTACCTAATGAGGTACCCCTTTGAGGCGTGTGTTACTGGGGAATCAGAAATTTGTTTAATAAATCGGTCACCAAGCACTCCTTTGAGACGGAGGGGACATTGGGAGGGGGGGGGGGATGATCCTAATATTTGATTGTTTTCAAAATGTTAACTTACACCACGTTGAGTCTTGATCGATTGAACGACGCTGATGAATATCTTTTATGATTTACTTCAATTGACTCTTTGAGCTAAACTTAGGAGAGATCATGAGTGATGAACCATTACTTGGAGCGAGTTTTTAATTCAATGAAATGTAGCATTTTGTTTTGTTTGAATTTGTGCTCTATTTGTTCCCTTGATTTTATGTTTTAGTTTAATTTGCTTGAGGACAGGCAAACGTTTAGCATAGGGGAGTTTGATAAGTTGTCGTTTTTGATATGTTCTAGCTTTATTTTTTCATCGTTTTTACATTAATTGATGTTGAATTTCTTTTAGTTTTGTAAATTTGGTATTGCTCCTTTATTTTTGAAATTTGTAGGTGTTTTGTGATTTTACACGGTCTACCCGTGTAAAATCACATGACCCGTATGATTTGAAGTAAGGATGCGCACACCCAGATCTAAAGGTCACACGACTTGACCGTGTGAAATCACATGGGTCGTGTATGACGGTTATTTTTTGACAGTTTTTTGGGTTTAAAGAGAGAAATTGGAGATTGAAGGGGAGACTTTTTGAAAAGCAGAGAAACGACTGAGGAGGATTGAAGATCGATAAAAGAATAAGGAAACAAATAACAAAGTAGAACAATTTGGAGATTGAGAGATCAAGATTCAAGACACAATTGGAGTTCCTTTTTCTTCCTCTTTCCATTTTTAATTTTATCCTCAATGTCTATGTTAATAGTTTTTACTTTTATGATTAATTCAGTTATGGATCCTTAAATTCTCTTATTCTAAGATGTTTGTTTCAACTTGGGATTTATGTATTAAACCTTGTGTCTTTATTTCTAAATTCAATGTTGACTTAATTTCAGTTAAGTAATTTTGTCTATTATTGATTTGACCTTTCTAATATAGGATTCTTAATTGAATAATGATGGATGTTAAACTAGGTATTGAAAAGTGATATTTAATATCTGAATTGCTAGATTAGACCTAATCGAAAGAACATCTAGAAATAGAATTCTTCGTTAGGAGTACTTGAAAAACCCCACGGTGTTCATTGGGTTGAATTTGGTTTTTAGCCTAGGAAACTAGTTTTAAAAATTGAAATCAACACGTGGATTACTTTGAAAGATTTAATTGACAATATTGAGTTAATGTACTGGATCAGTGATTTATTTCATAAGGATTACATGATCTCTTTGTTGAAATGAACTCCTAGAATATTAGTTCAAATTCTGCTAATCGTGTATTGACATTTCTTTAACAACCAAACTTTCATATTTGATTGCTTAGCAAATTTAGGAGATATAAATTTAGTATTTTGACCTAGTCCTTGTGGATCGAGACTTAACTGCTGCAACTAAACTCGTACACTTACGGAGCCTACAAATGTTCAAGCTTAAGTCTGATCCAAATTTAGATCAATTCAAATTAATATGTTGATTTTAGATGAGGTGAATCAGTTTGAGTCAATTTTTTAATCCTTAAACACTCTTAAGTTTTGAATTAAACTAAAGTATTAAAAAAAAGTTATGTCAAGCCTGAATATGATCTAAGCATTCCTACCATTAACTATAACCAGTTTATATAAACTTGTTTCTAATTTCTTAGCTTGCTTAACATAAGTGCAACTTTAGTTTCTTTAGGTTTAAAGATAGGGTTAGTTCTTAAAAAGATTTCAAACTGTACTCAAATTTACAATTATAGTCTGAACTTTAAAAAGTGATAATTACATACCCAAACTTTCAATTGTTTAAAATCTAACTTCACGTTAGTATCTTTGTTAACGTTGCTAACATGGAATGCCACATAAGACATAAATCTGAACACGTATGATTAAAACTGTATTTATTTGTACATGTTGAATTAATTAAACTTATTAAGTTAAATTAAGGAAGATTAAAAGAAAATGGTAAAAACTCTAAATTAATTTAAGATTAAGTTTTTCTTAAACATTTACCCATACACCATTCTCTGTTGTACCTTTTCTTCCTTGTTGGATATCTTTTCTTCACTCCTCTTTGCATTATAGAGTGTTTTGGGACCAAATACAAACTTTTTTGGCTCCTTTTCACACCAACTATAAACTATCACTCACCATTCTTCGTTGTCATACATGTTTGCACTAGCTAAACCAATAGCTACAATAAACATTCCACACCAGCTAAACTAGTAGCTATAATAAGCATTTCACACTATTCTTCTTTGTCTTTTTTATTGATTTTAATTTCTCAATTCTTCTTTTGGTTGTGCACTGAACATAGTGGATAGTGAGAGAATGTAGGTGACTAATGATGTTCATATGTGTAATGTAGATGGGTTTAGACATGATATACTTGTTGTCTGCACCCATTCACTACAAGAAAAATGTTATTTAGCGATGGATATTACTAACGGAAAGCCTAAACATTCCGTCGGCAAGTCAGGTTAGCGATAGAATTTACCGACGGATCAAGGTGGCGTAGAAATGGACGTAGATAATAATTTTCGACGAATAACAGATTGTCCGTCAGTAAATGTACTAATGGATAATTTATGTAACCGTCGGTGAATATACCGACAGTTGTTTGTGCAGTCGACTGTCGGTAAATTTTCGACGGTCATGATAATGATAGAATATTAAAACGCCAATAAGATAGTGTTGTTAATGGTTTAGTTCACTTTTCTCCGGCGAGTATAATAGTGTCTTATCCCTTATAATTAGACCATTGCATTAAAGTCTTTCTCACAAATTTTCAAGAAAATAAAATTTTCTTTCTAGAAAATTAGGGGTTTTATATTTCAATATCTCACTCTAACCCTAATATTATGTTAATTTAAAGAGAGAATGGATAAATAGAATTCAAACAAATCATTTGTTTAGTCTTTGTATATATAAATGTTAATAGATTTAACAAGATGGAATATTCATATGCTCACATAAATTGGTAAGTTTTTTATGGCATTTATGATATTTAACAGTGGACTAATAAATTATGTAGAGATAAATGAATGTCAGGTCAATGTCTATGATCAATTTAATTTAACCAATCACTAGCATTCACAATTTCTTAAAATCTAATTAAAGAGATTATAAAGGGGGTATTAATAATATATAGTATTTCATCTAACAAAATGTAAATCCAATCTCCAATTGTCTTCCTTTAATAGACTAAGAGTAGACATTTTATGACTATCTTCACTTAGGGTGAAGATCAATCTTATAATTATATTTCCTACTCAAGTGAATAGTAACACAATCATTACAAAATACACTAGAAATGAAGTACAATCAATGTCGCATTTAAAAGTCTACACTTCAAAATATTTTCTTTCTCAAGTAATGCTTTAAAGCTCAAACATTGACCATAATAATTAATAAAATCTCAAGTTCAAACTCATCAATGTTAATAAAAACTCATAAAGGCTCATTACTTATTATTAAAGGTTCTTTGGCATCTAAATTATGAAATATTTACAAACAGAAAAGTAACTTTATAGTTGTTAGCAAGGTTTTGAAATCTGGACCGGACATCGAACCGAAAGTTTTACTGATCAACGGTTGGACCAGTTCGACTACCAGTTAAATCGGTGTGATGTCATAATTACGCAATAATTATATTTAATTATATATAATATTAGTAATATTAAAAAATAGAAAATTATACCTAAAAACCATTCCCGGTTCAACCGGTCAATTGACTGGTTCAATTAGGGACTGGTTTTTAGGGTCGCTCGAATCAGATAGCCTACCGGTCACCGATCGAACCGGTTGAACCGGCCGGTCCGATCCAAGTTTCAAAATCATGGTTGTTAGAGCTAGAAACTAGTCATTGTAACGACTATTTTCTATCATATTGATGACCTATCTCACCGTTTGGTCGATCTATGTCCACCTATAGAGTTTAAGATTATATTACCTTTTTGGCTCCACATCGATTTTTATTCTTAGATCTCTCTTGATGTCTGATAATCATTTTTTGCTTCGCCCTTTTGGTATTGGAGTTTAATTCCTCTACATCTTTCCTTTTTTGGTAGCAGAGTCCACATAAAAAAGTTTTAAAGCAACACTTAATTTCACCGACGAATTCAGGAATCGTTTACGCTTACTGTACGTATTCAGCTTGTGATGGTTGCATGGTTCTTAAAAAGTGTGTAATTGTATTGGGCCATCAAATATTTGCCAAAATCACCTACATTTAGAACGGATAACGGTAAGTTTTTAAGCACAACTTCGTTTGTGCTTATTTCTGATGACGTATAGGATCTTTACCAATTTTGTAAAAGCAATTCAAGCACAACATTTTGCTCACCAGTTTAAACTTGATATACATAAGGTACGGTACTATAGTTCTTTAAGTTATCGATTCACATTTACATCACTATTCCTGTCACCTATCATCCTCTACGACAATTAAATGAAGAAAATTAGAAAAGAAAAACTAATAAAAGCCTCCTCGTAAGGAAAAGTTGATCTATCTACTCCCTGCATTTGCCACGTAGTCTGCCATTTCGCTTTTCTTCACTTGTCAGGGGAAGAAAATGCAATTCTCATTCCTCTTCTGGCCGAAAGTAAGTATAAGTTGAACTAGCCTCTGTCTTCGTAACCTGCCAATATTACATCTATTGTGTTTAATCCTGAAAAGTTATGGAAGAAGTTTGTAGCCATTGAAGTGAAATCCTTATACTCTAAAATTTTAAATGTACATGATAGCGTGCATTTATTTGAGAATGCAAAATATCAAAAATGCCGTGATTTACAGATAAGCTTCATCTATACTAGTTACGATTCAGAAATTGTTTTTCTCTAGATGATCGGCGATGTCATTCCCTTATATGTACTATAGTTTCCCAACTACAGTAGGTCACCGGTATTTCATTTTGCAGCTATTAAACTAAATAAACACAGAAGCTAAAATTATCCACTAAAAATGAGAACTCTTTAGTGAAACTTTTAATAAGAACATCCAAAACGAAAACACTAAAAAGTACTTTGCAGCAAGACTTCTAAGAAAAGCCATGGAATCTAGAATCTAGAATCTAGAACAAAAAGTAACTTCGTACTAAAATAGAAGCAATGAAATGGACCAACCTCGGAATTACGAGAAAGACCTGATGGAAGAACAGGAACAAGAGATGTCCATAGAATGGGGTCCAACGGATCAATTGCGTTGTAGTTGGTAATATGTGGAGTCGACAAGAAAGAAGTGAAGGGATATAAATTTCTCTGAAGGGACAGTCCACTAACTCCTAATGGAGCTCCAAGTTTTTCAGTGTTACCGCCATGACTAGCTGGCTTATCGACTCCTTTACCATACTCCAGCTTGTTAAAATTTTTATTTTCATTTTCATCATTCTCATTGCTGTTTGCTTGTCTTTTTGATGCTTTCTCCTCCAAGCTCTTGTAAGCAGCTGATCGAGACAAAATGCTTAAGCAAGAAACCGTTGAGCCTTGCTGCCTCTTTGCTTCAAGAGAAATTCCCAAACGTGGCATCTGGTATGGTTCAGTGTGATGAATTGCCCATTCCATTGTCTTAAGTTCACTGCCAATATCTTCAGGAATACCATGTTTTATTTCTTCAGATGATCTTGGGATAGATTCTAATTGACGAGATTTACTTGATCCCCACCACTTAATATAACTGGTGAGATCAATCTTTCTCTCAACACCAAAACTGCCAACATACTCACTTTCCGCTGCTGGGTCATCGCCTGCACCATGAAATATTTTTATCATCAATGAATAGTGGGCACCAACTTTGGAGGTAAGCAAGGTGAAAAAACATTACTCCTAGGATATGCTTTCCGTTAAATGATGGCGTAATCTGTTGTCTGCAATACTACAATTTCTATAGATGAATTTTACTGCTCTAGTTAATGCCAGGATTGCTTGAACTAAGTATGGACCTTACTATTGTAATTCATGCTACTGAAGTATTCAGATCCCGCCACACGGCCGAATGATGCATCCCATCGACTGTGTCATTAAAGCCAGAAATATAGAAATTAGCCTAAACCAAACATTGATCACTATTAGCAACATAAATTTTCTTTCATAACATTACGGACCTAACCAGCAAAATGCAAATGGTTTGGCTAGAGAAAGCGTTAGTTATCGTACAAATTTTCCACAACTAAATTTTCAGTCGGATTGCAGATAAAGTTATGAGGAGTGTTAATCAATAAGCTGATATTGGTTATGATGACCTCAATTTGTACCCTGAAACTTTTAAAAGCAACATTTCAGTATCAGGGTACAGTTTAAAACATCAATGTGTTAAGCCTCTCAATTGAGGCTTTGCAAGTACCAATTCCAAGAAGCAAAATTATCTACCATAGTGTCAAGACCGATCAACAAATCCTGAATCCAAATAAGTAGCCAATAGTCAAAACAATACCTTGAAAGCCCACGGTACTTAGAGATTCCTCTTGAAAAACCACTACTCTTTCTGCAAAAAATAACCAACTTAAAAGAGCAGGAAACAAAAAGTTCAAAAATAATCCTTTTTGGGGAAAGATCCAGACCTACGAAGTGACGCCAGGTATTCTTCTCTTGAGACATTCTGCATTTCATCAAGATCTCTAGTATAATCTGTCACCTGAAGGTACATAGTTACAGCGTTTAAGACAAACCAATTCATGGTGAATCAGAATCAAACAGAATGTGATACACAAAATTAGTTCTTGTTGCCACAAAATTAGTTCTTGTTGCCAACAAATTACAGAACAACTTGGATTTAAATCCGCAGATTATAATAAAAAGTAAAACACAAGTCTCCCTAAACCATCAAAGAAACAGAATATAGGACAATTTCAATAGGTAAAAGAAAAATCTTAAAAGAAAAGAAAATGATGTTCATGATTCTCTGAAGCAAGTGAGAAAGCACAAAACTAGTTTAGTTGCGTCACCGGAAAATTGATGAGTGTTCCAGGACCCCAGTACTTCAGGGCAGCAAGATCATAAGCTCTAGCTGCAGCCTCCTCATCATCATACGCCCCTGTATATGCATACATATTACTTGCTAAATACAACAAATTCCAACACAACACTATCTTTAAAGAGAAGCAGAGTTTTAAGAAACTTACCTAAGTATACTGAACAACCCACCAACCACACCATGCATATTTAGAAAGCAAAACCAATGTCAGCCTGGGATTATATTTGTATTCTTTTATATCAGAGAGAAAGTGCGAAAAAGAGAGACCTTGCTTTCCCTTCTTATTCTGGTTCTGGTTCCACGTAGTTTTATCCCAAAGGTGAGCCTCATAACGCCCAGTCCATCTATGCCTAAAATTGATTCATTCACCATAAGATTTAGAAGTTAAGCCTTCAAAGGTATGATCGAGATAGAGAGAACTAAAGACCTGGTAACACCACGGTAAATAGAGCTGCGCTTGCCGGCGGTGCAAGGAGGCATCTTGCTGATGCGTTCTTTTGCAGTGCAACCTCTCTCTTTCTTCGCTTTCTTCAATCCTCTGTGCAGTAACAGTTGGTCGTTTGCTATCACCGCCTCCGAACTCTCTCCAGCGACCTCTGGCTTCGGCGCTGGCTCCGATGATGAAGCGGATGCCATGGTTCAAGAAGAAGGGAGCTTAACCCTAGAGGATGGATCAAAGGTAGCCGGACAGTTTATTTCTGCCTTTTCACTGTGGCAGCTGAGAGAAGTAGAAGAAGAAGATCGAGAGTTGTTGGCTAAATGACTGAATAACACTCTGTTTGCTCTCGAAATGACGGTGCGGGTCTATGGAAAGGGCCGTAACGGCTAGGACGGGGACGGGGGTATGATTGTAATCTCAATTTTATGTTTTGAAACATTTGGCTGTGTCGGGAGCACATTCGTACCAACTATGCACTTCGATGAGAAATTATCTTGTCCCCATCAAAAATAAAAACATTAAATATAAATAATTGACACATAATGTTATAATAATTATTTTATGCATAAGTTATGTAACAAATACAAATAATTCCTTATTCATTTCATTTTCCAATGAATACTATGGAACTAATATATTATTAAAAATTTAATAACATACCTTCTAAGTATATTAAAACTTAATAATGTATTTTATAGTTTTTATAATATAAATAAACTTTTATAAAAAAAACATTTTTTTAATTCTGACGTTATTAATGTTAAGTTTTGTTTAAATGAAAGACTATTTTTAAATAGATATTAACCTTATGAGTTGATTTATAAATTAAAAATTTTAAGAAGAAATTTACACATAAAAAATAAATATTTAAAACCTCTATTTGTGAAAAGACATTCCCAACTGATAATACCACATTTCATGTGTGATATGATTTTAATGGGCATTATAATTGAGAATAATGATCAGAATAATTTATCACTGTTCCAAAAAACTAAAATGACTTTGAAGTATGATTGATGAAATCATCACTCGTTTTAACTTTTTATCCTAAGGACACCAAAGTCAAAAGTACTTTAGAATTAATGGAACCAATTTTAAATTGAAAATAACTAAAAACTATTCATATTGGTTTTAATAAAAGTAACGGTTTTGTAGTGCCCAAACTTCATTTTTTTAAAAAATAAAGAAGTCATTGAAATAATGTTTTATCTTTCTAAATTTCAACAATTCAATGCAATATTATAAATATTGTATAGATTTTGATATAATATAGTACCAGTATCGGCTAATACAAAGTAACATATAAATAATTTTATAAAATAGTCTCTTAATATATTGTACTACATAATTTTTATCTTTACTTCAATCATATCTCAAAAATTCATAATAATATAGATTTGATGTAACAACTTTTTCTCTCTTTTTTCACATTTTCTCATATGGGTCTTTCGGAAATAATCTTTCTACTATTTAAAATTAAGGGTGCATATTATTGGTTCTCTCTCAATATCGAGTATTAGTGAAATTTTTACTAGATTATTATTATTATTATTGCTATTATTTTTCATATAAACAATAACCAATAAAAAAGATTATTTAATTATCATATAGATATGAAACTAAGAATAATATGATATAATTCAAATATTAAAATTGATTATATTAAAACAACATATAATAAGAATAATATAGGTCCATAAGCATAACAACAAGAGTTCTTGCTACATAATATATATATATATATATATATATCATTCAACAACATATCGGCTCAGTCCTAATTTTCATTTAGTATAAAATTCTCATCATTGAGAAGAATTTCATCATCACTATTATTCAAATTCATTGCATCAAATGACACGTCAGTGCTTTTCTATCCAATATTATCCTCCAAGTTACTTTTGTCTATAAAACCTAGTTCTTTAAAAGGTCAATATGCTAATAATCGATATAGTCATGACAAAATAGATCTATAGAACTACTTATTTCATAAATTGATATGGTCATGACAAATTAGATGTAAAGATCTAGTAATTAAATAAAATTAAATTATTAAGAAATTATATTCAAATTAATGATGATAATAACATATGTTTCTCAAGGCTTCAAGTTGTATCAAATAAAGACTAAATCTTTTAATCTTTTTTTGTTCTAATTTATTTCATTGTTTGGAATGAATAAATTCAAATATGTTCCAATTTATTTCATATTCAATTTCACTCACATATTAACTAGGAATGCAATTTTAGGACACCACTTCTAAATTAATCACACAAAGCAACTGTAAGAAAACAAAAGTAATCTTATAAATAAAATAAAGTGATGATTAATTCTAAATTAATAGTAAAAGAAAACAAATATATCCCTGGATATATTTGTTTAACACATGGAGCAAAAACAAGGCAGAGGCGGCAGTAAATAATGGAGAGCATGAGATTATTGACTTTCAATACATAAGAGATAAAAGAAGATGCTATAGTAGGAGAGTTGAAAAATGGGTGGAGAGAACATGAATGGGGGCTGGAATTTAGAGACAAAAAAAGACAAAGTGAAGTTGGTGGCTAGAAGAAAAAGTTGACAGTGTTGGATTTCGTTTCCGGAACCCAACTCTCTTGCTTACTCATTTGTCTGTTGGACCCCGCTTGATTCTAGAGCCCAACGCTTACTCTGATAATCATGAAACGTGAGCATGCATATTAACTTGAAGGGTTCTTTCATTAAACCCTCATTATCTATCATATTTTTTTTCCATTCTCATAACATCCCAAAAATTTACTCACAAATTGTTCCATGGTGTGCTCATACAAATCAGTCATTATGCTTGAA
>JANZLX010000005.1:28597569-28612241 GCA_025531955.1 Erythroxylum orinocense
ACTCTACTTTACTTTATTGTACTTAAAGTTTTCAAAAAGGGGACTAACACGAAAAGAATACACAATTCAAACCCCCCTTTCTTGTGCATTGTAATTTCTTTATTAACTTGTGATTCACTTCAAATAGTTTTAAAGTTTGTTCTAATATTACAAAATTAAGTAAAGTTCATAATTTTTTAATATTTTACCCTTAATTTTTATTCAAAATTTAGTTAAAATAATGAAATTTTATATTTTAAAAATTATATATTTAAGAATTGATAAACATTTTAATTTTAGAAGCATTACTTTAACACATCATTTTCAAGCATGAAAATAGTTAAAAGTTAAACTATACATTTAAAATAATGAGAACTAGATGAATGGTTTTATCATTAGAAAATATGTAGTTTTATTTCTTTTAAAATATTCATTTGAATTTAAATTTGGTTTTAAAGATATTTGTAAATTGATAATTAGTTAAGTATGTCATTTATTCTTTTATAATTGAATTTATCTTTGTTGAACCAAGAGAGGTTCAAACAATGGTTTAAATATAACAATATATAATTATTACTAATAAGTTTATTATTTTGATATAAAGTAATATGAGAACAAAATGAAACCATAAATTCAAGAAGATAGTTTATGAAGTTGAAAAAAGAAGTTAAAGTTTATAGTCAACAAAATAATGATAATCCCATTCCATAGTTCAGGGACCAATATCATCAGGAGCTACCTTAAGTGGTTTGGGTTCTTTAGCAATTTCATTTCTTGGATAGATGCTTGTATTTCTACTACTACTTTCAGTATACTGATTAATGGTAATCCCACTCCACAGTTCGAGGGAACCAATGGGATTAGGTAAAGGAATCCCCTTTCCTTTTATCTTTTTGTGGTTACTTTGGAAATTCTTACAAGTTTATTTTAAAAAATACTCAAAATTTCTCTAGTTTCAAATATCATCATAAATGCAAAGCTCTGAAACTTACTCATCTTTGTTTTGAAGATGATTTGATATTACTTTTTAGGGATAACTCCTCATCTGTCTCAAATTTGTTCAACTATGCTAAGGTATTTTATTGGTTTCAGGTCTTGATATCAACTTTCAAGAGAGCATGTTGTATGTCTCATCTGATGTTAATTCACTTGTACGATTGGAGTTGTTAATAGGGCTGAATGTTCACCCCCTTCCTTTTAAGTGACTGGGGGTTCCTATTTCTAACAAGAACTTAAGCTATAAGATTGTCTCCCTCTTCTGCAAAGGTATAGAAAAAGAATCATCTTCTGCCAAAGTAAGTCTCTATCTTATGCAAGAAGACTTGTACTCATCACCTCGGTGTTAAGAAGCCTTCATATTCACTGGAGCTCTCGTTTATTCTTGCATAAAAGGACTAATAAGGAGCTTATGAAAAGTATTAGAAACTTCCTATAGACTGGTACCACTAACAATTTCAAAAGGGATAAATCAAATGGGAACATCTTTGTTGGAGCAAAAAAGGAAGGGGTTAGGGTTCACTTCTTTACAGAAAAGCCAAACCTTGTTAGTTGCTAAGAGAATTTGAGACTACTCACTTCTTTACAACGTGGGTCTATTAATCACCTATTCTTTAAATTCGATTATATTGGTGTCATTTGGAGCATAATGCTACAAGTAATAAGATTGTAATATCCTCACCAGGAGTTGGTCGACATACTTGTTTGGGCTGATAAACTTTTCAAAAAAAGGGTAGAGACCATGTTTATTTGAATTTGGCTATAAATTGCTCAGTTTACTTTATTTGGAGATAAAGGACTAAGAGGTTGTTCAATGGAACTAGAGAAGATAAATATAAGCTAGCTCATATTGTTGGTTGCTAGATTAGGGAGATTTTACAAACTCATGTCTCAAAGAAAATGAATGTAGCATTGAGAAGAAGATGGAGACTAGTTTTAGATTGCTATTGTTGTAAGTCTGCAGATGGAAATGTATTAGTTACATATGTTTTGACTGAGTTGTACTTCTCTCTTTCTATCTAGTTCTTGTCATCGTAAATGACATTCTTTTGTATATTCTTGTAACTCTTTTAGAGTTAATGAAATTTTCATTTTTCAAAAAACAACAATGAACAAACTAAGAAAAAAGAAGATTAAGGTTCATCAGAATTATTTTACATTTTGTATCATTAATTGTAATCTCATTTTTTTAGTTTGATAATCTAAAAGGCTCATCATACATAGACATTTCATTTCATTTTATTGTATGATTTTTTTATCCATTAAGAGGCATTGAAGCTTTTAGTTTTAATATAACAGCCTACTAATTTTTCAAACAAACTTTAAGGAATATTTTGGAACTGTTTAAATTATAATTGCAATAAACAAATTGGTATTGAGTATTTAAAGTTATTAAAATCATATTTTTAGGGCTATTGGTCAACCTATATGAGTTAGTGGTCAACTAATATAAATTAAAGTTATTAAATTTGATGCATTGAGAGTTTATTGTAATATTGGTTAGTGTATTAGTCAACTAATGTGCTATATTTGTTGATCAGTATGCCTAGTGGTTGACCAGTCTCTCATGGCTAGTGAATATATGCATTCAATGCACATTAGCGACCAATTTGTTATAATAATCCTAGTGCTCTAAAAATAGCTATTGTAACTACTAACTCTTGGCTCTAACAATTAATAGGGTCCTAAAGCACTATAAATAGGTGTTTTTTTAATGGTTTTAGTATTAAGAAGTGTTTGAATGTTTTACACACAAATTTCTAAGTGTTTTTTAAGCATTTGAGCATCATTATCTCATATTTATATGCATGAGCCATTTTAAGTTATTAAAGTGAAGACGTGAGACAATTTTGAATCCTCTGTTGGGTATATTTGGGAGTGTTTCAAGTTATATTAAGGTTTCTTTTTACCTTTGGAAGAAAATTGTAAAAAGAGTTACCACTTTAAAATTAATTGTTGATGTATCAATAAAGAATTGAACTAGAAATTGGAATCCAACTAAAGGGGTGCTTACTCATTTGCTATACATCATTCAACTTTATTATCTTTTCTACAAGTCTTTATAATGCACTAGTAATTTTGGAGACAAGCCTATGTACTTATTCTTATTTCACTCCATTGAGAAAAGAGAAAGAAAAAGAATATGAAATAAGAGAAAACTACAAAGAATTAAGAAAGGCAATAATGAGAGGTATTTTAAATATTTCACACTTCTTTACCTCTCTAAAGCTAAATCATATTATCTTATTAATAATTCTCTTTATATATTGTTACATTTCCCATCTTAACCTTTAATTTGTAATACTTTTAGTATATGAAATATAATTGAAATGTAACAAAACGATGAAAATTCATAGAAATCATAGCTAAGTGTCCATTTAGTTTCACTTTTATTTTTCTGTTGTAATTTTTAGTTTTAGTTTTCTTTTTTTAGTTTTTAATTTTCTTTTAAATAAAAACAAAATTTTGTTTGATTGTTAATGCCAATATATTTATATTTTGACATATTATATAAAACTCAAAGATAATTTTTTTAATTAAATAAAATTTTTATTCTCTTATATGATATTTATTAACAAATTATTTTATTTTATTAATATTAAATATATTTTAATTATTAAATCAAAATTTATTTGAAGTTTATATATTTTGAAGATATTTAAATTTAACTATATTTATTAATTTTTATTAATTTAATTACAAAAATAAATAAATTATTAAATAAAATTAAAGTGTTCATCATTTTATTAATAATTAATTTTGATTAATTAAAAAATAGTATTAAATAAAATTATTTGTAATTATTATTAATAAATAATATATTAAATAATATATATTTGATTAATAGAAAATAAAAATAAAAATTACATTTTATAGTTTTCATAAATTTTGAATACCGAAAAAACCAAAATTAGAATAGAAACTAAAAATTCAAATAAACAGAATTTTTTACTAAATTTTAAATTAAAAATTAAAAATATAAAATATAAAAACAAATAGTTACTGAGAATTGTACCAATAAAAAACCTCTTTATAATTGTATATACAAAAATGAAGGTAATTTTGAATATAATTATTAATAAAATTTTAAAAATAATGTCTAATTTGATACTCTGTTTACGTGAATGAATAGGCCCTCTAAATAGATAGTATAGTTTGCCTGTTCAGTGAAGAGGAAGACCACCAGCATCGGGCGAAAAGGGTGTTAAAAGCATCCAACAACAATAGACATGTTGGATTCGGGCATGCTGGTTGGATATCCGAGCTCATGGTCACTCGCCCTCGTCAAGATCTCCCCCTGTACTTTCTCCGCTGTCGGCATCGCTGTCGCTATCGGCGTCTCTGTCCTCGGGGCTGCCTGGTAATCCCTTCCCATGCACATCCCCTGCTTCTATTATATGGGGTTTTAACGAATTTTCTTCTTTTTTTTTAGGGGGATTTACATCACCGGAAGTAGTTTGATCGGAGCTGCCATTAAGGCTCCTCGTATCACCTCTAAGAATCTCATCAGGTATTTTTACAACATGCTTTTGTCTGATTAATGTTGTATCTGCATTCCTGGGTATTTTTAGCGTTTTATATTTCTAAAAATTTTAGTGATTACTTATGCTTTGTTTTGTTTACCCCATCGAACTTAATTCTGGTGCTTATAATCTGATACTCTTTGTTATCTTAACCTCACCAGCCTATGCCGGATTTAGTTTCGCGTACATCATTTTAAATGAGGACATTCAAATTGTACATTTGACTAAGGCAATCAATCTACCAGAGGTTACTGAAGTTTGATTTTGGGTGCAGTGACCATGGTTCCAAAGTGTAGTGCCAAAGAACAAATCTAGAGAAGAAAAGAAGGGAAGGAGCAGGAAGACTTAGGAGCAAGGCAGATTTTAGATCATTAGTGTATTGAAACCTGTAGTGTTTGAGAAAAGAAAGCATCTTTTGATGAATACTCGGTGAACCTGCATATCATATTTCAGAACAGAATGCACGTTTTCAAGGATGCGAATTCTTTATTAATTCTGTTTTGGAAGATCCACACTCTTCCGCTAAGATGAACTAGCCTTGGCTTCTTATATGCCTCTATTTGAAAAAGGAGTTGGAGGGTCATATTGCTAACGAAACCACTTATGTATAGATGGGTTACATGTATGTTTAGTGGTAGGTCTGTACACTTAATGTGCATTCCACAGTTGATAGACCGCTTGAGCATCCTCATACTGTATATATAAGTCTAGAAGAATGAAATGTTATTAAAGGGTGTTGTTTTTCTTCGAACAATGGTAGCAATGCTATTAGCTTGATTTGTTATTTTTTATATGAATTGTAAGAACTCTTCAGAAAATGTAAACTAGAAAGTTGTTTGAAGTTGATATACTCTTTAGTTATGAAATTTGAACATGGTTGTACCTATAATATTGTTATCTTGAATGTGATTGCAAAGTTCTTAACAAGTGATGGTAAATTGAGTTTAGAATTAGAATTTGTGTCGGCCATTTTTGGTCTGTTGTAACTTGTTATTGGATTTATTTTCCAGCGTAATATTTTGTGAAGCTGTTGCTATTTATGGTGTTATTGTTGCAATCATCTTGCAAACCAAATTAGAAAGTGTTCCTTTATCAAAGATCTATGCTCCAGAATCTCTTCGAGCTGGATATGCAATTTTTGCTTCTGGAAATATTGTGGGCTTCGCCAACTTGTTTGTGGGTTTGTATCTTAATCCTTTACTCATCTGATTGGGTGGATGATCTATAGTGTATGCTTTGTGTGTGTTGTTAAACTTGACATTTGGCATCAGGTTGTGTGTAGGAGTAATCGGAAGCAGCTGTGCATTGTCTGATGCTCAAAACTCCTCCCTCTTCGTAAAAATTCTTGTGATTGAGATCTTTGGTAGTGCCCTTGGGTTGTTTGGAGTTATTGTGGGGATCATAATGTCAGCACAGGCAACATGGCGCGCAAAAACAGTATAATCGGTTGCATTGGGATAATTTATTAGTTTTCCTTGGAAGGCATGTATGAACCTCTAATACTATTACAGCAAGTCTCACGGATTGCTTTTGTCTATTATTCCAAATCATTAACCCTGGGATAGGTTCATTTAGTGTTAGCTGGCTGTGTTGTAGTCTTTTGCACAAGTGTCTCGGGTCGTGCAACTTCCTTTTCGTCCCTTTTGGCACCTGCCATAGAATTAATAAGGAAGCTCATTATATTTATGTGTTTTAAGTGTTGATTTATTACAGGAAAAAGAATACTAAGAAAATTTTCTAGCCTCTGGACGGTTGATTTATAAGAATACATTTGCAGCGGGAAATCCATTAACAACTTCAATTATCCCCGTGAATTGTTGTATCTGGGCATGTCTACAGACTTGAAACAAATCAAACGGGAAACTCTGCACTTTGTGTAGATTGATCAGCAATCCAAAGCTTTTGAAGAATAGGTTGAAACATACCACATTCAGAACAAGAGCCAACCTAAGTTGGAACAAAACTGAATCAAGAAATGATCCATTGGCAGAATAGGCAAGCGTATTATGCTCATTTATTTGCTTCAATGAAGTCCCTGTACTCTGTTTTCATTTTTACTCCAGAAACACTCCTGCATAAGTTATAAAACCTGCAAATGAGTATTTCCAATTGCAAACACATGTATAGTGTCAAAGCATCCACTAAAGGTACCACACAAACAAGATTATAACAATTTTCCTAAAGATCTATAATAGACATAACGCAACTATTGTCTACATGGGCATAAAACGTGAGTATGATCATTACAGGAAAGCAAAAAAACGGAAATGAGGAATTATGTTAATTCTAGCTAGTTTTAAACGATCGCTAACTTTGTACAAGTATCTCACCATTTTGTTCTACTAAAGTGTTGCTTAATATAAGAACCAACTGCATGAAAGAACTTCGGAAAGATAAACAAAAAGGAATTAGCCAACCTGACCATCTCCTTGTTCTTAAAGAACTGCACACATGGTGTACCCATAATTCCAGCAGCTTCTGCTATTTCTGGATCTTCTTCAATGTCAATCTCAACAAAATGTACATTTTGATCAAACTCATCAATCACCTGTCATCAGTCATGTATCGACGAGAGGAAAAAAGTAAAGCACATTTTGAAATGAGAACTAAGTGAAATACAATACAAGGAATCTACAGTCTGATCAAGGACCTTGATCCATGCTCTATAAATACTTCAACAGTTAATTATGCTAGCCTCACAGTACAGTTGATAATGAGATACTAAGAGAATTTCAGGTATCTTTACCAGTGTAAAAAGTAAAACAGAATCCTCTCAACATTATGCAAAAAAAAACTAGAAATATAACAAATATAGGGATTTCCAACATAGGAAAACATTGATATGAAAAAAATGGATTCGCATGGAAACAAATAGCTTTACATATACTACACTTTGTGGAAGGAAGGCACACCACTTTCTAAAAGTTTCAAACCCTAACACACAAAAGATTACTGAGGAACATAGATCATCCTGTATAAGGATTAAGCTTTGGTATAAACTCTCACTACCTTGTTCCTTTCAAGTTCTTTCATCTCCTTATGGCTTCTTTTCAGAACCAATTTAGAACTAGAGTTTTTATATAACAGTCATGAGGGAGGTATCTTTACTTAATACGGAATTGACATATGTAAAGCATCCATACAACAACTAATGACTTTCGAAGCATGAGATCGAAAGAAAAGTTGTCAAGGAATCAGTTTCCTTTTCTCAAAATTTCCAAATTATTCAACACCGTACCCATTATTTGATATTTCATATAAAAGATGACTCAAAAGTAGGATGCCCATCACCTACCACTTACAAATGTTTCAGTCACTACAAACTTTAACGAGAGAAATAATCACCCAGAGCAACAAATTCTCTATAAAAATATTGAAAGCACATGTAACTCATAATTGAAGTATCATGGTTAACTGTAAAGTATGAGCCTAAAAATGCCAACAAGTTGAGCAAAACATACCTTGCTAATAATTGGCTTTAGTGTCCTGCATGGACCGCACGTTGGAGCCGTATACAACACACATATGAGTCTAGGACTTTCATGGTAGAGTTTCCTCAGAGCATACTGAGGGAAGAAAATCAAAAGGTACACCAAGGATTTAAGTCATTATCAGAATAGATAGAGGTTCAAATGAAATGTGAAATAAGATAAGATTTCATTCTGTTAATGCTAGGATCTTATTCTTGGGTGTTAACACGCACCTGACCCTTGTGTTTTGTGAGTGTAATGTCAAAGCCCTCCTTAACATCCCTGTCTGTGAGTTCCTTCTTAACCTCTTCTCTTTGAGGCTGTCAAGTAGAGACCATGTGAGTTTAGGCGCAATCACATCAAATAAACACGATTCATGATGCAAATGAAAAGCCAGTAGAAACAATTAATACCAAAGGGAGTTGAACTCTTAACTTTCTTAGTAAAGATTAATTTTGAAAGCCAAACTTCTTCACAAAATAGAAGATAAATGTTCCAAAGAAAAGATGGCTTCGTTACCCACACTATTATGAAGGTTAAGTATACGATTTTGTGAACAAATACCTAAAGATAAAATATGTTTTTTTCCTTTAAACTCTAAAATCAAAAAAAGGGAAAACAAGAATGCGCACTCTTGATGAGCTGTTGAAAGAAAGAAATAAAATAAGTATGGGCTGCTAGGACAAAAAACAAAAGAAAAGGCAACGGCTCTGTGAATGGCGTATTAGAAAGAAACAGTAATAACGCTCTTAATGGGCTGCCAAAAGGAGACACTAGAAAGCAAGACAGATGAGTGATAACGACCCTCTCAATGGCTTACCAGAAGAAGGGAGAAAGATAAAATAGAACAAAGTAGTGAGTCTAAAGAAGAAAAAGAAACAAAGGAGTTTGCGTTCTTACTATGTGAAATTGAAAGTGAAGACAGGGAAAAGAAAGTAAGAATTTACATACCGATTTAACAGGGTTTGGTTGTATTATTCACTACATCCACAAATATAAAAACTAGGAAAGATCTTCAAGTGTATTATTCACTAGGTTTAATCCATTATTAGTAATAATAGTGTAGTATTCCAATATAGGAAAATATAAAATCCCTAATTATTTAGCCATCTTTTTGCCACAATTTTTACTTCGTTTTTTCTCCACTTGTACACATTACTCAATATCTTAAGATATACACAATTATCGTTTGGTCTCAACATTTCCTTGGTAACTAAATTAATAAATCTTAACACGTCAGTTGCAATCACATAAAATAACCAAGTAGCAATTCAAAATGATCAATAAGATCCTGCCACAACTGCATGTCAAATCCAGTATGCTATCTTCAACGAACAAAGAGTAAAAAGAAGAGAAAGAACTATAAGGTTTCTAGTTGTTCACAAACATATGAATCTCTATTCTCCATCATAGTCATCCATATCACGAGCTATGCAGTTTTTACCTAATCTAATGTGCAAAAGAAAACACTTCCAATAACTCATATTCTTTCTGCCTGTTTCTTTTTCTATTCTTTTAATTGGTTCTTTTGTTTGATGACAAATGAATACTAGATGAAAAAATTCAAGTACCTGGTGAAACTCTACAAGCAGATTACTGCTCACAAGGTATCTCTCAACTGACAAAGCAGCAATACATCCTGATCCAGCAGCTGTTACGGCTTGCCTCCATTCGTGATCCTACTCAACAAACAGAAACAGGTTCCCAAATAATTCATCCTATTTGACCAAACAAAATTAGTGTATCTACAGTTTCTTTGACAAAAAGAATGTTTTGTCAGCATATTACAAAGCTAAATGTTATGAATTTATCTAAAAAGAATAACTACTAGAATCTGGAAATAGCTCTAAAATGTAGAATGTTAAAATGATTTAGTTTTAGAATCCATGTTCCATGGTGAACCAGAGAATTCAAATATATATATTTTTCAAAAGAATCCACAGAGAGCCTCATTTTAGCCCACTTATGAGTCGCCTGACAGTCATTAGGTTGCTAGTCATATTCTCCTGAAAACATAAATCACTCGGAGGAAATTGATGTTTTGAGTCAGGGAGTGCTACAGCATGTATAGAAAGATTATGGAGAAAGTGAAAGTAACATAGGACAAAAAACCCCACGGCTGTACCTGTATATCTCCAGCTGCAAATACCCCTTCAACAGATGTACTGGCAGTACCGTCCTTAACTAACACATAGCCTGCACTGTCAAGTTCAACTTGGCCTTGCAATAACTGGCTATTCGGGGAATGACCAATACCATAGAATAAGCCCTTCGCTTCAAGCACAGATTCCTCCCCAGTGTCAACTTTTCTGAGCAAAATACCAGACATCTGATCTTTTGTATTGCTAACAACATCCACAGTCTCCGTATTGAAGTGCACAGTTATATTTGGGTTGTTGAACACTCTGAAACATTCGTGATAATGAACCTGTTAAGCAAAGATTCAGGGAGTTGAAAGCTCAACATAACAATTGCTCATTAGTATATAATTCAGGACTGAGACTGAGAATCAGGGAAAGCAAAAAAGATATGAGAAATAGTCACCATGAGCAACTATAAATGACAAATTTAAACAGTTTATATCTTTTTCAAGTATCTCTATTCTGAGTTCCAAGCCCTGTCTTTGAACAACAAACTTCACATTTACAGAATAATATTTAAATAAAAATTTACCAAAATATCGAAGGTCTTTCACATGAAAATAGTGTCTCTGAGACAAACAATAACTAAACATGAACCACAGAGTCAACGCAGTTCAATGTGATATATGTCTTAGTTACACTACAGTATATGGGGGACCTTACAAACAAGGAGTTGTGAAGAAGATTTTACAAGTGCACATGTAATGGAAACTTCAAACAATTTTCATAGCAGAAGATCACGCAGTTCTACATTGTTATTAGCATTCTGCTGGAAAATATATTACAGCATAACGTAGAAAGAATATCCAAACAACCTAAACAAAACTGACATTTCCTGTCAAAATTACCTATCTTGCATAGCTTTAGATGCCCTGAGTTGATCTTTCCGTACAAGTAAATGAACATGACGAGCATATTTAGTCAAGTATATAGCCTCCTCTGTTGCTGTGTCACCTCCTCCAACAACTGCCAGAACCTGTCCCTTAAATAGTGGTGATGCACCATCACAAATTGCACAAGCACTAATTCCCCTACTCCAAAATTCATCTTCACGAGGCAACCAGAGCCTTTTTGCTGTAGCTCCAGTTGCAAAAATGATGCTGTGGCACTTGACCTGACAGGTTATGAAATTAAGAATCTCTAATCAAAATCGCGACGTAATTTTCCCTTTGCAGAACAAGTAATAATGAATCATTGGAGAGAAAAGAAAATATAAATAAAGCAAAACAAAGTTACCCTATAAGTGAAACACATTGGCCGCAGATATTATTTATTAGTCATACAACATACTCTATCCATTTTATTAGATAGATTTACTAGAAATGTATGCTGTGCATGGATTATTTTTAATTGTCATGACCTTCTTTCCTTTCAACATTTTGCATATCTTTTTTTCCAGTTGAAACAAAAATAAAAAGGAAAATGAGTAATTGCCATACTCAATCCAGTTATGCCATTAGCAAAACAAGTAAAACTGAGTATTCTGGGAGACACTGAAATTGCATACAGAAAGCAATTTAATCAATGTTGACACCAGAAAAGTTATTTATGCAATGGGACACAAAGATGCACACTCGAGTCTCTAAGTTTGCATAATTGAAACGGTTAATAAAACCACACCTACACAAAAGATATGCCATCAAATCATATATCACCTTGCGTTCACCACTTTTTACAGTGAAGGGATTGCTTTTAACATCGACAGATTCAACATCTTCTTGGAACAGTTCTGCTCCCCAGCGTTCAGCTTGGCGTCTCATTCTGGTAAACACAAAAGTTAAGACTATTTGTCGTTGAGGAAACAGGAGTTCAAATGAATATAAACGAATGGTCAGATACCAATAAGCCAATGATGAACTATAGAAATGTAAATAGAAGTGATTTCATTATCCTTGTTACCTATCCATCAAATCTGGACCGGTTATTCCATCTGGAAATCCAGGAAAGTTCTCCACTTCGGTGGTAGTCATCAGCTGTCCACCAGGCACACCACCCACTTGATACCCCTCAAAAACTACTGGTTTCAAATTTGCACGAGCAGCATATATAGCTGCCGTGTATCCAGCAGGACCGGAACCTATAATTACCAGATTCTCAACACCTTTAACTGCATAAACAAATTTAATGTTAGCATACTATTTCATAATCCATGTCTATCAATAGTGATCATTGTTGCAAGAACTAGAAAAAAGATTTGATTAAGAACTAAAAAGAATCCATTCTGTGAACCTCTAAGCTGGAGAGGAAACTAGCATCTTAAGTTCTTAGAAAGGTTTCAAATAGTACATAAAATTGAACTTGAAAATTTATAGTACAATCAGCAAGAGATTGTTACAGCCCTCAATTCATGGAAAGAAAAGGCCTGATGAATTGCATTCCAAACGTAAGCACTAGTTTGTCATCAGAGAGTAGAGAATATATATCAACTTCCTTGATTATAGACATATCTGGTATGTATATATTTAACTACCCATTAATATTTAACTCAGTTTCAGTGCAGAACAAAATACCAACAAAAAAAAACTTTGGTTCACCAACAGAAAATGACACACCAAACTAACACTTCAGCATTGAAAGACACTTGAGAGATTTGAATCAAATTGAACCCGAATGCATTACCATGCTGTATTTAACTTCAAAACAAAACCATACAACTTGAAAGTTACATGCAAGCGTAGGATTCCTCTATCTTGTTCCATATTCTATCTATGTAACTAGTTATCCTTCACAAAATTCCATTTTCAGGCACACAGAGAAGGCTAAACATACGTATAATATCAAACAGATAGCTAAAGAGAGAGAGACCTTGAGAAGGAGGTGGGTCAGTGGAAGCTTTGACCCGAAGAGTACTGGAAGAGAAAGTTTGAGGAGTTGGGTTGACATAGAGAGAGCGGCGGAGACTCTGAAGCGTACGATTTCTGAGGAAGAAGAGAGAGTGAGGAAGAGTGGCGGCTGCGGCGGATGTTGTGGTGGTGGTGGGGTGAGGAGGAGGGGTCCCGACTCCGGCTGTTATCTTCAAGCAAGGAGTCATATTGGTTTCAGACCATACAACTAATTCAAACAAAAAGAGAAAAAACAAACAAACAACAACGTCCGCTGTTGCAAATGCTGCGTCATCTATGTTTATATAAAAAAGACTGACATGGTTTTGGCTTCTGTACCATGAAATGAATACAATGCACACTTCTCCCCAATTTGTGCTTTACTTTTACTGTTTTACAAATTACTTCTCTTGGAATTGGCTTAGATTATTAACTCATAGCAATTGGTGTTTTTGTTACCGTGCCTTTCCAGGTTCCTCCACTACGAAGTAGCCTATAACCGTCGTTGGGGAAATGTAGAATTAACGTCCTTGCCGGTCCAACTTTTCTTGTCCAAAGTCCAAACATTTACGCCTTTTGTATAAATATTTAAACATCATATGGGTATAAATCGTTTATATAACACCATTAAAACTTAAAGTGTTCCTATTATTATTTTGCAATATAAAGTACAACATAATACTAAAGCCAATAACTAAATTTTACTTAAAATTTTCAAAAATATTTAAATATAATTCAAACATTGAGTTTAAATAATTTCTATGAATAATATTTGGAATTATTTTTTTTAAATTTGAGATATACTTATTTTTAAACTTAAAAGAATATTTGTATAAATTAAATGCTTAGGGTAGTAATAAGAAATACTTTTTTATAAATATAATAATTATTTTAAAAATTTTAAGTGGTTATATCTAATTATAAAAATAATATTTAAAGAAATAATTAGATCAAATTATAATAGGATGGCAAAAATGAACTTCAAGGTTAGAAAATATTAAGTTATGAAGAAACAATTATAAGAGATGTAAAATAATTAGAATGTTAGAATACTTGTGAAATCCAAACAAGATTATATATATATATATATAAACCCTATATGTATGTATGTATGTATATAAAATCAAACTATACCTTGAACGAATGAAACATGACCGTTTAAAGAAGTATATAATTACCTATATATATCAGTACTGCAGATCAATGTTATCAATATCTTACTAGTCCCGTTACCGGATTTAAGTTCTGGTATTATATTGATATTAATATCGATTACCATTTCTGGTGATTTTTTAAATTTATAAAATAATTCATAATTTTTTTAAATTACAAAATAATTCTTTAATATATTATACGGTAAAATATGTAATTTTACGTTAATCATGTCTCCAAAAATTATAATAATAGAAATCTAAAATAACAATAATTTACTTATTTTTATTATATTTTTTTTATATATTTCACATATAAATAATAAGCACAATTAATATGAAAAAGATCATTTAATCATTATATAAATAAAAATTAAGAATAATACAAAGTATTTAAAATATTACAATTTCATCATATAATAAATAATAATTACATCGAAACAACAAATAAAAAGAATAATAAATATCTATGACTTTTTAACGCTGCGTATGGTTGCTGTCTCCGGTAGTTAGAGACGGAACGGAACAAAAACTAGAAACAGTGAGGTGTTTGGTTATGATGGACAGAACAGAGAAAACTGTCTCCGTC
>JANZLX010000005.1:28665191-28689488 GCA_025531955.1 Erythroxylum orinocense
AACATCTTCATACATTCTTCCAAAAACATGGAATTGTCCACAAAAGTACTTGTGTCAATAGTCCTCAACAAAATGGGGTTGTTGAGCGGAAAAATAGACACCTTCTTGAAGTAGCTAGGGCCTTGATGTTCACTGGCAATATTCCAAAAATTTTTTGGGGGGATGTTATTCTTACTGCAACCTACCTTATTAATAGAATACATAGTCGTGTTCTTTCTTTCAAAAAACCACTTCAGAAATTTCAAGAAACCAATACTACCACTCATCTTGAAACTAACCTTCCTTTAAAAGTTTTCGGGTGTGTAGCCTTTATTCACAATTTTTCACACAACAAAATTGATCCAGGAGCCAAAAAATGTTTGCTTCTGGGTTACTATGCTACACAAAAAGGGTATAAATGCTATGATCCTATTCAAAAAGGTTGTTTGTTAGTTGTGATGTCTCTTTTTCTGAGACAGATTCCTCCTATCCCAAGTCTTTGATTCAAGGGGAGTATTGGAGTGAGTTTGGCGGTGATGAATCTCAGCTTGAACCTACATATGTTCCTGAACCTATCCCAATACCTATGTCGTCTCCTATAGAGACAAATCCTAATACAGAAGTTGCTATACCTGATCATCCACTCAAGGTGTACTCTCGGAAGAAGAAAGCAAGTAGTACACTTCCTATCCCTGAAGCTATACCAATCTCTGAACCAGTGCAGGTCCTAGCTGAAGAAGTTTAGAGTATTATGGATCAAGAAGACAACACAGGTTTAGAACTGCCAATTGCCTTACGGAAGAAATGTAGATCATGTATTATGCACTTGATTGAGAGGTTTGTCTCTTATGATGATCTATCTTCTCAATACAAAGCATTTATTGCTAATCTGGATAGAATTGACATCCAAGAAATATTCAAGAAGCTCTTAAAGTTCCAGAATGGAGAGAAGCAGTTTTCGAAGAGATAACAGCACTTAAAAAGAATGAAACGTGGGAAGAAGTTGATCTGCCAAAGGAAAGAAACCTATGGGGTGTAGGTCGATATTCACAATCAAATATAAGGCTAATGGTTCTATCGAGAGGTATAAAGTGAGATTGGTAGCAAAGGACTATACTCAAATCTATGGGATGGCCTACAAGGAGACATTTGCACCTGTGGCCAAGCTAAATACTATCAGAGTATTGCTATCTGTAGCTGCTAATTTTCACTGGCCACTTCAACAACTTGATATTAAAAATGCCTTCTTGAATGGCAAACTAAAGGAAGAAGTGTACATGAAACTTCCTCCAGGGTTTGATAAGAAAGGAGGAAACAGAGTATGCAGACTAAGAAAATCCCTATATGGGCTGAAAAAATCACCACAAGCTTAGTTTGAAAGAGTTGCCAAAGTCCTAAAAACATAAGGATACACACAAGCTCAGTCAGACCATACAATGCTTTTTAAAATTAGAGAAGGTAAGAAGACGATTTTAATTTTGTATGTAGATGATATTGTCATAACTGGTGATGATGCAGAGGAAATTACAAGACTCAAGACAGCCTTGAGGAAAGAATTTGAAGTTAAAGATTTAGGAGAAATAAAGTATTTTTTGGGCATGGAAGTAGCAAGATCAAAGAACGGGATTTACATCTCATAAAGGAAGTATATTCTTGATCTCTTGAGAGAGACTGGAATGCTAGGATGTAAACCACGTACCACTCCTATTGACAGTACAAAGTTTGAAGATGAAGAGGATAAACTTGTTAACCGTGAAGAATACCAAACACTAGTGGGAAGACTGATTTATTTGTCTCATACTAGACTAGATATTGCTTTTGTCTCATACTAGACTAGGTATTGCTTTTGCCGTGAGTGTTGTAAGTCGCTACATGCATGCACCAAGGAGGAAGCATTTTGTGGCAGTTTATAAGATCCTACAGTATTTAAAGGGTACTTCTGGAAAAGGATTATTATCCAAAAAGGGAGATCAAAGAACAATCGAAATATATACTGATTCAGATTGGGCAAGTTCAGAAAAGGATAGACGATCAACTACTGGGTATCGCACTTTTGTGTGGTGAAATTTGGTCAAGTGGCAAAGTAAGAAGCAAAAGGTGGTAGCCAAGAGTAGTGCTGAAGTTGAACTAAGAGCTGTTGCAAAAGGGATTTGTGAAAGTCTCTGGTTAAAGAGAGTGTTGACAGAATTGGGAATTAATTTTGAGACACCTATAAAACATTATTGTGATAACAAGGCAGCCTTGAGCATGGCACACAATCCAGTTCACCATGAGAGAACAAAGCATGTTGAAGTTGATCGACAGTTTATCAAGGAGAAGATAGAAGATGGAACAACATGCCTAACTTACGTCCCAACAAAGAAGCAGATAGCTGATGTGTTTACCAAAGGACTTCAAAGACAAGTGTTTGAAGAATGTATCAGCAAGTTGGACATGATTGATATCTATGATCCAACTTGAGTGGGAGTGTGGTCAAGATATGTATTATCTCATAATATTACAATCTGATTGTAATCAGATTCTATAGATTAGATATCAATATCTTCTTAGAGATATTCTAGGATTATCTTTCTGTATCTGTATAGATTATCTAGCCTATTCTCTACCCCTATCCGTGTATATATTTACTGCATTCACTAAGTAATATAAGATAGAGAAAGTCAGCTCTTATTCACACATATGTTCCTACTTCTCAACAGGTGGCTGATATTCTCACAAAAGGGTTACTCAAGAAGCAGTTTAATGATCTAGTTGGCAAGCTGTGCATGCAAGACTTTTTCAGACCAGCTTGAGGGTGAGTGTTGAGATATTCTTGGTGAATATTTGGCTCCTATAAGTTAGCTAAATCAGATCAGGAACATATCATGTACAGTTGTAAATTCATAGAATAGAAACCTGTATGGTCTATATATTATGTGGCAATGTAAAGTGAAAGAGGGGGCAATATCTATTCCTCTGTTCAAGTTCAATTTTCTATAGAAATTTACTACTAGAATTATCCAATGCCCTGGAAAGGAATATGGTAAATCAAAATAATTAAAGCAATAGTGCATATCTGAGAATGTTCAGAGATAATACCTTCACTATGGTAACAGCAAATGAGGCAGGAATAAATGAGAAGGCAATGTTAACAATAATAGCAGCTGAGAATGCATCCAAATCCTGCATAACCCATAAAAGTTTTCAAAATTGGTAAGATAAATCTTCTTAATTAACTATGGAAAAGTCTATTGTCCAATATCATATGCAATATACCACACGGGAACTATTGAACAGCATGGAAATATCTAACGTGCAATATCTTATTCAAGAACCTACAAGCCAAATTGGTAATAACTAAAGGAAAATTCACTTCACAATACAAGAGTGAATTTCAAAGGCTAGAGTGGAAATGACAGGAATGTCAAATAGCATTCCCTTTTATATAGCACAAGCAACTCATGAATACAGTCATACAAGTACCAAAATGTAGTTAGAGAAAGAAAAGACATCCTTAATAGATCATGATCAGTATTATGACTTACAATATGCTTTATACATATAACATCAATAGCAATCAGCTCCAGCTTCCAATTTGACTAGCATATGCAAAAAAAATATTTTGTTATGGCACCTTATCTATTACTAACAGGGATTTTTGTTAAGGATTTCGCTTTATTAGAGGGGCTTCATTAACAATAACACTACCACCAGTGTCAGAATCCAAAAATAGCAGTCTTGTTATCAATAAAAAGGTATCTATCATCATCTGCTAAGTTCCCCTACTCTTTCCTCACCTATCACTTTATTATCTTTCCAATGTTGTGACCTCAACTCACCTATATTTTATGTGACAATTGTTGGAAATTGTGAAGATTGAGTATTTAGCACAAAAATATTATATATCCAATATAGGAATAATTTCTATATCCATAAAGTAGTTTAGGTACTATTTAAGTATATTATATCTCTTATCATAGAATATTGTACTGCTTACTATCATATATAGACTAGTTCAACCTAATACACCTTGATATCTTGTGGTCCTTGTATTTGTGAACCTAGATTTTATAGCCAAATCACATGAACCGATGTGTATATCCTTCTCCTTTCTTTATTCTTTATATCTCCATTCTATTTTCATAGTGTCAATTTCAAATAGACGTACAAACCTCTTGCCTCTCTTGGTTTCCTAAATTAAATACATCTCCAAATCAAATGACTTTCTTGACTAAATTCTTTATATTTAAGCAAATCATAGGGGTATTGAGCCTTTTCTCCACCTTTCGAGGTGCATAACATGTCCCTATTCCCTGATCTCTCTTTTCCACATATTATCAAAACTAATTTAATATGGTATCAAAACCAAGTTCTAATTTTAGGGACCTAAAACCCTCTATTAGTTATTCTTCAAAATCCAAGGTTTCAATCATGATACCTAAATCCCGAATCCCTAACAATTTGTATCTTCTTCAAAGCCAAGTTTAGAGTCTAGGAATCTAAAATTATTTGCTTTTTCTTCTTCAAATCCAACGTCCTAACCTTCCTCCCAGAAACCCATTGAGAGTGTCATTACCTCTATATATTGTATTTCCCTCTTGCAACTCATTGGGTGAGTCATTACCTCTATTATGTCTTTTTTTTGGCAGCCCGTTTAAACTCAGTTATTCTTATTTTATCTATCCTTTTAATTGTCCATTAAAAATACCGCTACCTTTATTTTGTATTTTCTTCCTACAGACCATAAGAAAGAAATTAACTCTATTTTGTCTTTTCTTCCCTATCACTTCAATTCTACTTCCCCTCCTTTCTTCTCTGTCAACTAACATTTGTTAATTCTTAGTTTCTATTTCAATCAAGTTTTCGTTATTTTTCTCTTTTAACAAGTGTCCCTTGTTGTTTCTTTTACTACAAATGTTGTTTTTGTTGATTTTAGAGTTAATAACAAGAGGAAAATAGCCAGAAATTAAAAAAAATAGCAAAAAACAATAGAAAGAAAAAGGACATATCGGTGGTCTATTTTAAATTTTATGTGTTTGTCAAATTACCCATTACCATATTCAAAATTCATATGTAAGCTGCACATGACAAGCATCAACTTACTAGCTTTTGAGTGTTGAAGAGCATGAATATTTAGTATCTAATAAATAAATATTATTATGTAACTAGTATGGGAATATTTTCTGTATCCTATAATAGAGTAGTTTAGATATTATTTAAGAACATTGTATTCTTTTATTATGGGATATCATATTATCCTATTATTATAAATAGATAGGCTAAACCTAGTGAAGAATACACTTAAGTACTTGTCGAGTTGTATATAGACGTATATAAACTGTGGGAAAGAAAAAAAATTTACCAGCTATTCGTTTATTCATTTCAATAGCAGCCACTCACGATTAGCGTTTCTATCAGTTGGACATCAAAAATGCCTTCTTACATGATGACCTTCAGGAGAAAGTTTATAACCAATCATCTAGATTTATTATCCAAGGAGAGTGCAAAAAAAATTTTCATTTTCAAAAGTCTCTATATGGTTTAAAACATAGTTCTTGTGCCTGGTTTGAACACTTTAGTCAAATAATAGAAAAGTTCAAAATGAAAAAAAAAAAAAAAGCAAGTCGGACAACTTGATTTTCTATACACATTGCATCTGGCAACATTATCCTTGTTATGTATATGTATGATATTTTCATTACTAAAAGTGATACTCTAGGAATTTCATCCCTCAAGTCCTTTCATCAAAGTTAGTTTCACATGAAAGATTTAGGAATTCTGAAGTACTTTTTTGGGAGTTGAGTTGATAAGAAGCATAAAAGGCATTTTCTTATTTCAAAGGAACTGTGTGCTTGACTTATTAACTAAGACCAGAAAGTTAGGGGCTAAGTCATACAGTGTCTCAATGCTTCGTAATCTCCCATTTACAAAGACAGAGACCAATTTGAAGATCTATAGAAACATAAAAGACTGGTTGAAAAATTGAACTACCTTACAATCACTCGTTTTGATATCACATATTCTATCTATATTGTAAGCCAATTCATATCTTCCTTAATAGTTCACCGTTTGGAAGCTTTAGAATAGATCTTATGTTATTTAAAGGAAGCTCCTAGGCAAGATATATTGTATGAAGACCATAGACATACTCCCATCAAGTGTTTCTCATATGCAAATTGGGCAGGTTCCAAGATTAACCAGAAATCCACTACAGCTGTTGCTTTTGTTAGAGTAAATTTGGTCTCATGAAAATGTAGATATATAAAGCTATGAGCCTATGACATAGTATGTGCCACAGGGGTGTTTTGAGGCCAGACAGATGCCTTCAAATCCCTTGAGTTGCAACTTAATCCTTCAACTAAGTTCTCAACAAAATTCCACCAAACAGCTTAAGTGCACTTCACTTAATCAATTTATCAAACACCTTCTAGACACTCCTTTGAAGCACTTCGTCAACAGCTGTTAAGCCCTTCAATCTCCACTCTTTAGAGGCTTAGAAAACTCTCTTTGAAAGGTTATAAGCGTTGGAATAAGGTCTGGAAATGCACAAACATGAATACAACCAAATCTGGACAATTGAACATGTAGAATTCTCACTCTCACTGTTTGAGACATTTCATCAAACAGGTTCTATACCTTCGGTTTTCTGGTGTTTTTGGGCAGTAAACAAGAAGGAATCAGATCATATATGTGCAAAAAAAATTATTAATGTCTCGTAACAAAGGTTGCAAGAAATTAGGGCTGAAAAGAGTGAAATTCCACACATTTTCCAGCCTACAACACACATATATATAAGTTGTAGGAAAGTAAATTTCTTAATTTCTCAAAGATAATGGGACCCTACGAGATTTTGGGAACCTAGGAGATTGATTTCTATCCTAAGAAATTGTGGGATCCTAGGAGATTGATTCCTATCCTAAAAGATTATTGCATATTTTTCTCCTATAATTAGATGTTTAAAACCGTGTAACCCAAAATCAATTGTAAGAAGATAAATTATTTTCCTCTTCTATTTCACGTCAATACCCTCATAATATATATCCACATACATAGACTTTATAGTTGAACCGGGTTAAACCAATGTTTATCTCATTCTCACGAGGCATGGCAATGGGTCAGGCTATGACCCAACTATCTCATAAGGTGGTTTGAGATTGGCCCCAAACCCAGTAGTGCCCAAAATGACGTCGCTGTAGGGTGGGGGATCAGGCCATTTGGGCCATTCAGGTCGAGCCTCAGGCCAACTTCAGAGACCCGAATCAGCCCGAAGGCCAGTCAACCAAAGCTAACCCGTTAACTTCAGGCAAGTTGAGCTAAAATTGCCTTGCCTAGTTCTTACTTCACTTTCTCTTTTGTCTCTCCTTTATTTCTCCACAGGCCTGGGCCGGCTCAAAGCCGAGTCAACCCGAGCTTGACTGGTTAACTTTAGGCGGGCTGGGTTGAAACTACCTTAGCTAATTGTTACTTCTCTTTCTCCTTTGTCTCCGAGTTTAGGCTGAATAACATTGTTTTCACCAAAACAGTATCGTTTTCAAGTGAAATTAAATTAAATTTAAAAAATGGCCAAACCCAAACATGCCCAATGCCATCTCTACACATAGTATCGAAGCTAATTCAGCATCAACCATTCCTTTTGTAAAGTTTCAAATACTAGACAAATCTCACAGGTAATATATGTCAGATGGTCAACATTTAAAATCACAAGAACAAGAACAAATAATAGAGTAATTTATCAATAAAATTCAAAATTATCTTCACTAATTGTAACTCTTACCTAGAACATGAACTGAATTTTGAGTCCAATAATGTGCCGAGTGAGCAAATAATAAGATGCAACAAAAGAACACCAAGAATTCTTACGAAAATATAGCAACATAAAACAAAATAGAAAAATGAAAAAAGTGCCAGAGCCTATCTTGTAACCAATATATAAAAGAACAAGAGCACTATCCAAGAGAATGGTTCTCTTATGATGGTTATCTGGTGATCCATCAAATCTACCTCACCACTGACAAAAGATACTGTAGAAGCAACAAGGTCTATGTGAAAGCAAGTAACTTGAGTTTATATATCAAGTAGAAGAGCATACATGATGTTGCAAATGCTGGCTTTTTGTCATGGGCAGAGGGTGGTTGCGAGTCTTAATGGTCATATTTTTGTCACCAGTAGCAAGTTTAAGAATGGCAGCATTTATTATATTGATATAGGTAGGAGCAGAATGCTGACAAGAACTGTTGTGCAGTACAGTATATCCCAGACTTCCATCATCATTTTGATCATCCATCACAATCGCACCATACCTGCATTATCATACAGTAAATGAAGTAATTTTGAACTTTATGAATAATCATGGAGACTTCCTCTCACCAAATGGGTTATTCAATCATTCAATACTACATATGATAATGAGCATATTACATCAACAATTTTTTGGAGTTCTAGAATCGGCTTGCACCTTCTGTGAATAAGTTAAGCTTAATGCAAAATTTTAAAAGCAAAGGGTAGACAGATTTACATCACATTTCACAGCTTAAACAGGAAAAAGATAATAAAAAGGAAAAATAAACAGCCTCTTCAAACAGACAGCACAGGTCAATGTTGTAGAAGGTAAACTAAACTGTGCCAACCATGTCCAGAAACATATAAAAAGAAGATATTACCAGCAAGTACCCATAAAGAGGGTATAGAAACAGATCAAAGACATAAAATAGCCTCGTCATCATTAAGGTACTCATTTGCTAGCAACATACAATGTGCTCAAGTGTGTAAGTGGAGACAAACCCATATAATATTGACACATATATTCAACATCAACCCTATAGAATAAATGTTAGACTGCAGTCTTGCAGGCTGCTCCTCTTTCACAAGCCACATCCTATGATACAACATATGTAGAACAAAGAATCGATCTTGGTTGGATAATATCGACTAATAAGTCCTAAAAATTGATCAAGTTGCCTTCATGAATAATTTTACCATTTCAGTTTAAATTGACACTGGAAAAGTTTCTGATTAACATTTAACTCAGATTTCAGATCAACAGACCTTGATTGGTAGGATTCATTGAAGCTAGACATCAAGAATTCACTCATCGAAAGCAGTTCTGGTCCCAAAGTTGGCCCTGCTGCATCAATTGCATCAGTAAGTGCGCTTTTTGAATCAGGGAACTTGTATGAAGTCTGTTTGAGGTTTTGAATCCAACCCCCGTCAATAAATTCTGCAATCTGTAGTTTGATAGCTTGTAAGAGTGCTCATGACCATACTATGAAATGGCTCAGTAGCATTAAAAAAAAAGAACATGATAAATATAACCTCCAACCTCTTCTGCAATAGGCTTTGACAGATTAAAAGGAATTGGACCGCCACCGCCGCCGCCCGTTAACAGAGGATTGAAATATGAAGTTGTCAAAGTAATGGATTGTTGGTCAGGATGTGGCTTAAGCTTTAGAAAAAGAAGACCAACAAAAAGGAAGACAGCTGGAATCAAAAGTTGGAAGACAATTGTCCTCCTATCTCTCCGAGCAGATATTGCCCTCTTTATAAACAGCGCTTTCGTATGTTGCCAAAATGTTGATCTTGAAATGACACAGCAACTACAGCAATGCATACCCATGAAATTAAAGAAACTCAAAAAGGCAGTGAGCATTAGCCCCCATGTTTCCCTAACTGTAGCACATATGACTTGAACGGCCTTTCTATCATTTTCCGGAGCTTTTGAATCACAGATTCTTGTCAAGCCATGATTCTTAGAAGCTGTAGAAGGTACAAAATCAGATGACAATGTACCATTCCTCTGACTACAACCATCAGTTCCAGCATGGTCAGATCCTGCAACTTTCAGAAATACCTCCTCCAACGTTGTGACTGATATACCGTAACTTTCAATGCCATGATAACTTTCTTCTTCACAAGTATTAGTTTCAGAGTAAGGAATTGATCCTTTCATGTAACTTTCAATTTCCCTAAACATTCTCTCAAAGGATGATGAAGATGCCAAAGGAAGCTTAAAGGAAATCTCAGTTCCGACCTGAACAGGCAAACAAAATAGATTGAAATCGGAATGAAGCTATCGTGGCAATACTATTTGTATATAACCACATTCATGGACGAATTGGTGAAAGCTAACAAATATAACATAGCATATAAATATAAATATAAGGTTGCAAACCATTAGTCTGATATTTATATCCTCTGAATTATAGACATTTAGTAGAGTAGAGAATTCAAAAGTTAGCAACTGTATCTTAAAACAAGAGGTTCCGTAAATATTCAAGCATATTAATATTAATGCGTCGCATGAAAGAATTATTTGAGAAATTCTTTAAAACTTCTCTCGAGTAGCAATCACTACAAAAGTTGTTGGCATAGCACAGCATCAAAACATCTAAATATGACAAAGCTTTGAACTTTAAAACATAAAAGCTTTTACCTCACTCACGCATGTCGCTGATGGAACATGACGAGATACAATGTCAGAAGCTATGGAGGCAGTAGGTGCAGACTGAAGGAGCATTGGCAATAGTCATGACATAGGTGTAGACATACGATGATCCAAACATTTGAGGGTTAAAAGATTAAACATGAAATAACCAACTAACCTTCACTAATGTAAGTGTATAACCAACCCCATATTGATGCTTCAAGAAGAGAGAGCTGTCAAAATATAGCACTAAAATGTGAACAAGGTGAAATAAAAAAGTGGGAAAAAGATGATTGCATCATGTCTTCAAAATTTGGCATATTTATCAAAGAACTACTACAGTAAAAAGATTCATATGATAAAAAGTAACTCTTCGTTGCTATATAAATGATCTCATGGGAATTTTCCTCAAGAAAAAAATGAAGATCTTGCTGAAATAAATGATATTCTCATCCAAAATAATAAACCTTCCACAGCATTTCAAAGAACCATTAGCCATGATAGCTATCCGATCTCCCAGTTCATCAGCTTCATCCATCGAGTGCGTAGTTAGCAATATTATCCTGCCCTTTTTTTTCCTTTTTATTAATTGCCATGTTAAGCGCATTGAGTACGGATCCATTCCACTTGTAGGTTCATCAAGAATTATAATCTGCAACAAATCAATGAGAAGTAAGTTACCACATTTTGTGGGGGGGGAAAAACAGAATACCCCCCTTGGACTTCATCATTACCTTGCTGTTCCCAATTAGTGCAATTCCAAGAGATAATTTCCTTTTCATACCACCAGAAAGAGCCATCACAACAGTGTTCATTTTGTCAGCCAAACCCACCTAGAACAAAGAGAAACATTTGTAATACTGTAAGATCAACTGTACAAATGGAAGTCAATAACAGAGGCAGACTATGTCCCAACAAACAGAGAAAATTATTTACACCATAATAAAGAAGGAAACAACTAAGAAACAACTAGACTAAGAGCTTTATGGTCAAATAAATGATGAAAAGGACTTCGTTCTCACAAAAAAATTCCATCTCACCCATTTTGGACAGCCTTACAAACTGATCATTTCTTCTTCTTTTTTTGTCACATTACTTGATTTTCAAACTTGAATAAAGACGTGCCCTCAATAAAAATGATTACTATATTTTAAATATATCTACTGCTCCAATACTCGTCCTGCTTTAACAACTTAGCCAAAATCAAAAGAGTAATTTATATTTAAGAAAATCAAACTAACTTTCTATTGCCTGAAAACACATGCTATGCTATGTCTGACAAAGGATAATATGCTATTGAGCTATTTGGCATATAAATCTGCAGCAGTGAAAGAAGCCTTCAGATCTAAACAGAAGCATAAGTCAATGATCCAAGGATCTTAAAAGAGCAGTCAGTTGTACTGAGCAAAAGGTAGCTATCAAGTTGATCAAATACCACATATACACAGCAATAACATTAGCACTGATCTTTAACCTCAATAAGGACATAACCACAAAAAGTTCAAATGGAAGAATGCTGAATTTGGTTTCAGTGTATCCATGACTCAGAAGCAACAAATATTCAATTCAAGCTAAAAGTTCTCAAAGCTAAAAAGGTTCAGGGAAGTGTGACCCATGTAACACAGATTGCTACTCACTTCATCAACCATATTGGTCACAGTGCTCTCAAATTTATCCTCTTCCACACCCTTCAACATGGCAAACAATTCTAGATGCTCTCTCACCTGCAATGAATAATTAAACAAGTCAAATTCTGTTATTACAAGGTAATGAACTTTAGTATTGGAAGCACAAAATAAGTAAAGAGCTACATAAATTCTCGTGAATAGACTTGCACAAGCAATCAGCTTGAACGTTATAGGCAACAGAAGATAAGATTTCACCTAAAAATAGTAATTTCTGAAATGTTTCTCCTTCCTGACTCTTTACAAGTTTCATTGACAGCAAGCTCACAAACTAGTATCCATTAGAGAGATTCCTCATTCAGTAATCAAAAGAATCAAAAAGTGCAACCAGTTAGCCTCTCCTAAATGAGCATATAACGCCAGAAAATTGTCTAGCCTTTCAATATCCCATTTTTCTTTTCTTTTAGGTCCTGTTTGTTAGAGGCTAATATCTGACCCATTCTTGGACCCTCACTAACACCTTAAACTTTTAGGTTGAATGATTAACAAGTACTAGAGATTGCAGGATGCATAGACCACAAGTTTAAGTTGTATTACAAGTTATGGCATGCCTGTACTCTGTCCATGCGTTCCATCCAACAGGCTAATACAGTCAATCTTGGGTACTAACCAACGACTTACAGTTTTCACTTATACTGTAACTACTGTAAAAATTTTAAAAATTTGACTGTAATTCTCATTTCATTTTCTATCAGGTTAATCATTTGCATGCTCCTTTGATCAAATTCAATAGGCAAACGGGGATAACTCAACTATTACGGTTATGTGCAAGGAAAGTATGTTAGGAAGGAGTAGCATATATACATCAAGAGTTTTGAAAGAATGAACTATGTGATTGAATAAATCCATATTTGCCAATCTGCTCCTCTTAAATGACATGGGACTAAATTTCTATACTACAAAAGCTAACCAAAAAAAAAAAATTTGATCGTTTATAGCAAAGAAAATTTGGAAAGGTCAATCAAACTTATCGCTTACCGTCAACTCCTGAAAAAGGATATCATTTTGGGGGCACACACCCAAGAAATTCCTTATATCATCCTGTACAGCAAGTCAAAGCAATCCCCACAAACATATCAAACCCCAATAATTCTTTAGTAAGCCATACTAAAAGGAAAATTATGTACTATCACGCAGGCATGCAAATGTTTCAAATAACAATAAAATTTAAACGAATTAAAATACATATGGCAAGAAAAGATTATAAGAAGAAATGAAAGACTAACAGCTGGAATAAGAAAATTCTCTCCAGAAAAGGGGCAAATAACAATAATTGCCAGACAAGGAAAATGGAAAAGATTATAATTTTGTCTATTGTAAGTGCCATATTACAAACTAAAATATATATTGTATTAAAGCACTATTATAAATAGATAGAGTAAAACCTAATTAAGTTTACATCATTCTACTCATTTTCTCTCTCATTTATGGTATTAAAGGCTTGTTGCCTAAAATTTGTTTCTTGTTGAAAACTGAAAGTAAATAAGTGAATAGGTGTGAAAGCTATCAGTCCAAACAATATTGGGCATGATGAATTCTGTTTTCCATTGCTGGTTGATGAAAATGGATGCCCACAAGAATATGGTGCAGCTTGGATATGTATAGATGGTATCATTGTAACCAGAGACGAGACGACGCAAATGAACAAGGAAGACTAAAGTTCAGGCAAGTTAAGTAGTTTAAATTAATGATATTGACAAACTTGTATAGTTCCTCAACATTAAAGTGACTACTCAAAACGAGAACTTGGGTCTCACAAAGAAATTATATACTTGACCAACTTGAAGAAATTGGGATGTCGGGATGTAAAATGGAGAATGTACCAATTGAACCAAACAACAAATTAGGTTTAAGAGAGCATAGAGACATGGATGACAATGGCCTCTCAAAACTTGGCAAGATATTCGATTTATCTGACTTTTAATAGACCTAATTTAATTTATCTATCAGGAGTAGCTAGCCAATTTATGCATGACTCAACAGAAGAACATTTTCAAGTAATGGGGCATATCATATATTACCTAACACATGAGGAAGAGGAATATTATTTAAAAGAAAGGAGCTTTGACCATGGAAGCTTAGAGAGATGCAGATTATGTTTGATTCTTGAGGGAATCTACCATTGCATATTGTATGTTAATGGGAGAAAATCAAAACAATTAGTATGGTAAGGCCTGCTACTGAGGTGGAATTTAGAGCTTTCTAAAATTATTCTAAAATCAAGAATCTTCAATGATGAGACTATCAAAGGAATTATCCAGAATTATTGTCGAATGGGTCACCCTTTTTCTCGTGTTTAAAAAACTATGTTCAAGTTCTAATTCTAAATAAAGCCTAGAGTGTGAGGCTTAACAATATGCTAAATTCAACACGATCCTTACATTACTCAAATATTTAGGTACATTTGTTGACTTTTTAGAATAACCTGGCTTTACTTGATAAAATGTTTCAGAGTTATTGTCTTCTTTTTACCTCTCATGCTAGATTGAAACATAATTTCAAAGTTTAATTACCTATTCTTTACAGAGAAAACACTACAAGCGCTTTTCAGCTGTTTTTAATCAATTCCTAACAGAAGAGAATATTTCATCAATCTTCATTTCCTGATACAGCACAACTGAGTGGCCAAAATAAAAGAAGCCTCTTACCTGAAACCACCTCTACCTTGTCCTATGTCAATTATGTAACTAAACAGCTCTGGAGGCTGTTGCTTTATCAATTTTCTATGTGATCAGTCCTTGACCATTATTTGCTCTTCAGGAGAAGATTCCTCATTACATAATATTTCCTAATAAGCCCTATTTTCTTTATCACTAAAGATATTTGGATCCATAAAGGCCCCTTGTAATCTAGTCTATTTTGATATTAAAGGAAATCGAGGCCTTTATAAACTCTTTAATTGTATGGAGAGGCATTTGGTGGTCTTGCCAGTATTAGTCTAGGAAGTCAAAGCGAAAAGTGATTTTACTAATTCTGTTTTATACTACTTGGAAACAGTGGGAAGAAAAAGAAAACCCATGGATAAAAATGGAAATTATAAGGGAACTGCAAACAAAAGTGTAGTTCAAGATGAAATGGAATACAGAAAACGAATCGCCTACTGTTTTTTTTGTATGAAAGATCTTTTTTTTTAATTCAGGCAGTCTCACATAGATATACGAAGCATGAGTACTTGAAGATTGCTACAAATGAGAGAAGAATAATAACTAAAAACAATGAAAGTTGTTTACCATGTCCGTTGCTATGTTCTTTCCAAGTATGAGAGCATCTCCTGATGTAGGAGGAACAAGACCAACAAGCATTGAAATTGTTGTACTTTTGCCCGCTCCATTGTGCCCTTCAAACAATCATAAAACAAACAAATTACCTTTAAAGAGAACTGAGAGAGACATTCTCCTTTTTCAAATAATGAATGCAACAGTTGTATAATAATAACATGAAACTCCATCAACATGACAGATATAAAAAATATATATATAAATTTATCCTTAACTACATTCTTTGAGCCCTTGTTTAAATGAGATAAATGCAAAATGAGGAGTTTAAGTTACAAAGGGTCTGTCAAGAAAGACGCCTTTTGCATTGTAACTCCAAATTTAGAGCCAGGATTTGGCTAAGTCATTAAATCCTTCCACATAACATTATGCAAATCCATAGATGGAAATATTAAAGCCACGTTGAAAAATCAGAATAAGCAGTTGATGTTTGAATGCACATTCAGAAAAACGTTATATCATTAATTAGGAAAAAGAAAACACAGAGAGAGAGAGTGTGCCCAGAACAAGGTAAAAGCTTGGAGTTATCAAATTTCATGACAGAAGTTAAACATCTGCAGCCTATCTGTGGACCTGCAGGCAATGAAGCAGTGTGTGATTTAATTTTAAACTCTAGTGAGACTGTTTCATTTAGTTTTGAACTCTTAAGTGGGTTCATGAGCCTTGTATGGTACAATCTTCATTAGAGAGAACTTGATGGCAGCCAAAACACAGATAGGATGCCTGAATTATAGAGTAGAACTTTATATAAAGTGAGCTAATGTTAAATTCAATACGATCATTGAAAAATGGATGAAATCTCTATAAATTTGCTTAATTTAACATATCCAAATTAAAGAAAAAGCTAAAAAACAAAGACCACAGACAAGAAGGCAACAAAAAGAACCAAGTAAGTTGTACAAGTTACCTAAAAGTGCAAGAATTTGATTTTCAAACAGGGTGAGCTGTAAGGAATTAACAGCATGACAATTCCCTTTCTCAGTGTTGAACACTTTATGCAGGTTCCTAATTTGGATGCATCTACAAAGCAAACAAGAACAGTGAGAGAAAAAGTCCACCAAAATCTGCCAAAAGAATGCCATTAGATTCTTGTGTAGAAACCTATTCTCAAGCTCTTGTTGCTTCATATCCAAGTTAATTGCTTCCATAGTAGGTCTACAACTATCATGTCCCAAATTTTTGTTGCAAGGCTTATCACTAATTTTGATCCCTGAATTAGATGTGTCGATCCCAGCAATACTTTTCTTTCTCCAGAAGCACTTCTGGAATAAGAAGTTCCATGGCCGACGCATTCCATTTCCCCTGGAAAAGACCTGATTGAATGGAAAAGTAAAGTGAATTTGTCACCCACTAGCATTGAAAGCCAGATGTCATATGGTGGGAAGCAGTCCAGAATCTGGGCCTTTTTCACGTGTTATGAAGACGGATAAAATGTACAGCTTTTCATCTCAATTTTCGAATTCAGTAATTTCCGATGATTAGATATATCAAGAACTGATTCATGAAGTCTCCTTATGCATTGTTGAAGAGAAACAGAAAAAGCACATGATATGGAAAACAACTTATCGCCTGCTTTATACAGCAAATAAAAGAATTTGACTTACCACAATTTTATAACTTTAAAGCTTCACAAACTAATAAAATATAATTGCACAGATCTCCAACTAATGATATAATGTACTACGAAATATGAATTGTATTCTGAATCCATACGAAATCTTACTGAAAGTTGAACAGGCCAAGATGGCACCCAAAACAGGAAGAAATTCATGAAAATTCAATGAAATTGGTCATAACATAACAAATACCAAAAGAAAAACCAATTATGGAAGTGTGCAAGAATGTCTAAGAAGGCCATGTTGAAGCTGTAGAATTTCTCGATCTTTACAAAGAGCTAGAGGGAAAAGGGAGCAGGGTGATGACCCAGAAATTTTAAAATAAACATCTGCAATCATGAAATCAGAATTAGAAACAAACAGTTAAAAGACATACCTTATCCAGGTATAGACCAATGACACAGTACAACAGCGTGTCAAGTAACATCATCATGAGACAAACCAAAAAATTGACACCAGATGACTCCTGCATAAATATGGACTTCTAAGATTATAAAGATGATAGGTGGCCCTAATAATCTGCAAACATTCAAAAATACCACACAAAGATTACCCGCCATATGTTGCTCCATCGTACTCCAACATGAGCCCGCTCGTAATCAGCAAAGTTGACCGATCCCAGTGCAAAGGCCGTAGGAGAAAGCAAAGAAGCAAGGACCTTCAAGATCCTATAAGCAATTGAACGCCAAATGTAGAAAAGAAGCAACAAGAGAGTTTCACAACATGTAGAAAAAAAAGGAATAATTAAAAGAGTTTGCATGAAAATTCAGAGAATAGCATTGCATGATTAATTACATAGGCACAGCCGGGTCATTGACAGTGTAGTAAGGAAAAAAGGCCCCAAGAAATGACAGGGTTCCAACTGCAACAGCTGTTTTTGCCCGTGTGAAGAATGTTGATATCAAAAATGACAGCATAATTGCACTGAGTCCAAATGTAAAGAAGTATACAAACACCACCGACTTATCGCTGTATTTGAAAAGGCTATTCAGGGTGCAAGCTGTAATTATTCCAGATGAAATTGCAAACTGGAGAAAAAAAATCAGCTTATTATTTAACAGAAACAGAGACTTTATGAAAATGGAAACAGCTGTATGTAGGAGGGTGTCATAATATATATTTATATACATATAATCAAAGTATAAAATAGATAGCTATTTCTTAACTTATAGATCACTTGACCATCTTATCCTCAACAATCCTAGACTTCTTAATTAAGAAAATCAACCATAATCATTACAAAGTAAACCTGGTTTATACACTAGTTTATCAACAATTGTGTTAGGTTAGGTATAAAGAAGATTCTTGCCTCTGCATCCTAGTTCTTTTGTCTGGTATAGAAAACCAAACCAGAAACGCAAGGAAAAGATTTTAAAAAGCTCTGTTTTTAAGATGGCTAAATCATTCTAATACAGGATACCTAGATAATTTTCCCATAGACATAGAATATAATAATACTAAATGTCTATGATAGACAGTATCCTCCCCTTGCGATGCCATTGTTTTATCCCTAAATCCATTACCCAAAATGTCAGAACGCTGAAAATTCAACTAATTTTTTTCTTTGTCAAAATGCTTCAAGGGTAAGACTAGAATTAAATAAAATAATCATCCAAATTTCAGATTTTGCAGCTCCAAACAAAAAATATAACCTATCAAATTCACTGCTCGGTATTCTCCGCTCCAAATAATGCAAACCAATGGAATTCTCCAAGCAAAATGAAGATTGATAACTAGCATTAGCGGAGTCACAAGAACAATAAAAAAGAAATAGAACTTTTCTATCTACTTGCCAATGCTCAGAGATCAGATCTCACGGCTGTAGATTTATCTCATTCTCAGACAACATAATAACCCAAACTTTTCAATCAGGCAACATAAACATGTGTAATGGGCACGCCTGACTTCCATGAGGAAGTTATGCATGGTTACCACACTACTGTAGCTCATTCACCAGGAGCAAATATTTCCCATTTTTAAACTCGATTAAAACCCCTAGAAAATACAATGTGATACTGACAGTTCACCTGTATAGTATATGCAATAAACCAAGAAAGATGAAAAATCCCATCTTGCAAGCCCATCATATAAAGACCTTCTCTTATCTTCATTTCCTGATAACACCAAAAAAAGAATAACTTGAGATGTAAAACACTGTAATACATTTCCTAGATTTCAATATCACAAGAATGATTAAGAAAGAAAGAAACTTGTGTAGCTAAATTAATATCAATATTAATACAATTATATTCACTGACAGACCTTCTCAAACACAGAATAACTGATGAGGCGAGAAATTGGGTAAAGAAATCCCAATAAATACCTGCTCACAAATATTGAGGTGCACCAAAGTAGGTGTTAGGGCATAAGAAAACCAGAAATTTTAGTGGGAAAGTTTAAAATAAGATACATACAGTACTCCCATGACTTTCTTAATGATGGATTGAAACTCCTCATCAGTGTATTCACTGGTTGGAAAGGGAACAACTCTGATTTTTGAGGGGCTATATTGTGTCCATGGAAACTTGAGCGAGGAAGCTATGATGGATGAATTGGAGGATGGTAGCTTTATATTTTCAGTTGAAATGTCAGTTCCAGTTTGCTGAGCTTCAAATATTATGAATGAATCCAATACCTGCTGAAGCTGCAAAAGCAATGAAGCATCAACATATGATAAAAGATGGAATCGGAGCAGACAGGAAAAGGGGGCACAACTGAATTGCTTGTCATTCATTCAATAAATGATAAGTGAAAATCTATGATACATATATAGAATGTAAATGATTGGTAACATTTCAATAGATTACTCGCAAGCAACAGGTTTCTTCTATCGTCATGTGGGCTGACCACAAACAAACTTTACAATAATGTAGAAAAACTTGTAATGTCTAATAGCAGACTCCCAAGGCAGATTAACTTACAGAAGACTGAGATACAGCAGTCTTGCTCATGTTAAAGTAAATGATGAGGAAGAGAAGTGCAAGAGATTACATAGCTTGGCCATGAGGCCTATATTCACAAACACAATTTGTGAAAGTTACACCAAAAAGTAACGATACCTACATATAGAGAAAGGGATGTATTACAAATACCGTCATTCTTAACCTGATTACAAAATTCACTAACCAATAGTGGAGACCATAATATACAATTTTAGTGAATCCTAAGATTATTTTACTAGACCAGATTGTATTCCAGCAGCTCAGTTCAGCTTTAAATAGTCAGATCTTAAGAAAAACAAGGAAGATAAAGACTTATAGAGACATAATAGCATTGGAAATCCAAAATGTCAGTTAGAAAATCGAAGGGGGGGAAATTACCAGCATGCAAAAAATGCAGAAGTCTACTTATAAAATGAAGAAACGAAACTGAAGGGAGAAAACGTAAGAACAGAAAATTATATCAGAATTAGAGATGAGCAAGCATACAGTGAAAAAACCGCTGAAACTGTACTGCAGTATAGGTATTCTATTTACACCCAATTCCAAGTCATCAAGATAAGGTCCATTGACATCCATTACGGATTTAGAATCTGGAAAGCCCGAAAATGCCCACGTATGATTCAGGCGTATGCTATAATCAAATATCTTGGGACCTTGTTCATGAAACACTACTGCTCCTTTGATTTTTGGGTTTGAGCAATTCCTAGGCAAAGGAAGAAAGAATCCAAAAGGTCAAAAGTGCCACAATAAATACGATAACTGCAATTCTACATAAACTATGATCTGCATTTCACTAGCCAGAAGTCATACAATTTTTCCAGCAAGATAGGAATATAAATCAAAAGTAGCTAGGAGAAGTAGCAAGGGAGAACCTCTATTAAAGTTCATATGTTTACAGAAGGATTTTGAAAAATCAAAGGATTGTTCATAGAGAACGGACTAGAAACAATTGACAGTTTAGGTATATTCAAAACTACTGCCTAACTTCATCCAGAAACCTTACGGCAATTTTGTTATCACCAAGATTACAACTTACTTGACTTGACTGCAGGTAGCATAAAGCTCTGAGCATATATAAGTTTCCAACTCAAGTTCATCTTTGTAGATTCTTGAAACTTGCTGAAAATAAGCAGATTAATCATTAATCCTTCAGTAAGAAAACATTTCTACAGGGTAGTTAAAATCATCAAGATAATGATCAAGGCCATAGTCATAAACATAATGTTATTCTTTCCCCAGTGTAAAGACTTTGGAGATGAAAGTGGACAGATTTCATGATATAAAAAAAATATACTAAAATAGAAAGCTTAACAAAGTTCCAAAGAAACAGAATTTGCAGCTTGCAAGGTATCTACCTAAGGGTACTGAATGATAGTTGCAAGCACTGAATGATAGTGGGACAAGGAATAGAAATCCTTTACTTACTACCAGATCATGTTTCAAACATGAAGTTGTTGTTTGTTCAATTTAAGCAGGATAATGACAATTGTTTCCAATTTACATCTCTATGTCTAGCTTTTTACAGAAACAGAATTCAGTCTATCAGATATACACCAAAATTAAGAAGGCTAAGGTAAATCAAAAGCCTAAAAGTAGAATAATATGCAAATGGTGGACCATCACGAGATCACATGCTGATAGTTACTCATAGAACAGTATCAAGAGTAAAAGAAGATTATAAAAACGAAAGAAAAGAAAAAATGATAAATTGGCACCTTCAACAAGGGAAACTTTAGTGCCATGAAGTGGATCATCGTCCTTGTTTGTTCTGTGTCTGGTGCAAAAGCTAAAAACTCCCCTTTTGCTTGCAAAACTTGCAAAACTTGTTGGAAATTTGGGGATATACCTTTTCCTATTTCCACGAGCATATCTTTTTGGATATACCTGGATCAATTCAGCAAATTCATAGTGCTATTTATACCAGAAGCTCGTGGACATGTTAGTTGCAAAACATTCAGCATTTAAACAGTCATTATTTTCCATTTTAATTTGTCTTTGCCCCTATTCACTTTTGCTACAAATGAAATGTATAATGCGCAAAATTTGAATGGGATCATCAGACAATTGTTTTGTTAGGCAAGTTTCATCGTAGAAGAAAAAAAAGAACAGAAATAAATGTAGTCAGAGTGTCTGGAAAACTTTGTTTCCCTGACTTTCCCAGTTTTCAAAACCAGTAAAAGGGCTCAATGATGCAAGATAATTTTAACATGATTGAAGCTCGTTGATAACTTACGGCTGTGCAGGATGGATTTGTGTGTCAACTCGAGACCTCACAGCAATTAACAACAACATTACAATAGTCGGGAGCAATATCTGCAATTTTGAAAAGATATCATCAAAAAATCCCTTTAAACATCTAGCTTCCACTCGCTCATTGATCAAACAAATAGCAATTAACACCCAGATAGAAAAGATTCATTGGCGCCACTAGCAAAGCCCTAAAGCAATATCAAAGACACCACAGGAAAACAAAAAATAAATCATAAGAATGAAGAGAACAGAAGAAATAGAATCAGAAAAAGGAAATAAAAACAAATGATGAGTGATGAAAACGTATTGATGTCGTATAAGACTGGATCATCAACTAAAAGCAAGTAAAGCTTCCAAAGTGGCAGAAAATTCAATCACATCCAACAACAGCCGCCGCAAACCCCCCAACTGCGTAGAAAATTCAACAACCACCCACCAGAATTTGATCACAAGTGCACATGTAAAGGGACACAGCTCAAGTGGCATGGAACATGAAGAAAGGAAAGAAAAGAAATAATGTTTACTTCAGCACAGGTAACAAAAGGGTGCCGAATTTTGAGGAGCCAATTCTTGCGAAGCATGGCCTTCAACTGCCTGCTACGAGTACCCATGGTGGTTGACCCTCAAGAGGTTGAACCACAAAACACAGAAATTAGTTATAATACACAGAGTCGGAGGAAGGTAAAGGTCATGACGAGAAGGGAGAAACTTTGACTCTTTCAGTACAACGAAGAGAGGTGGTGGGTGGCAAAAGCAAGGTGGACAAGTAGAGATGGCTTTCGGTTAGAGCAAGACATTTGTTATTACAATATATTATTATTATTATTATATGAAATTGAAAAAAAAAAGCAATCGAATTGCAATTGCATGCACGTGCCACGTACTGTTATTAAATGGCTTGATGTTTTCACTTTTCCGTGAATAGGCTTTTCGTAAATGGTTTTTTTTTTTTTTACCTTCAGTTCAAACGCATGGTTTAATTGTTAGGAATATTCTTATAATTCATTTGGAATGTTCCACGAGGGTTTTCTGTTAGTCTGCCTGATGAAGCTTATATAAATACAGTTGTATATAAAATAATTAATTGCATGATGATTTATATTTAAAAATTTTAATATCATTTTTAATAATATAAATCCTTTTTATTTATTCTAAAAAGACTTAATAGAAGATCATCTTTTAAAATTTTTAGTATCACAATAACCTTTTTCATTAATTTAATTTAAGAATAAATAAAATAACAAAATAATTATGTGATTTTTATTAAAAATAAAAACATAAATTCCACCTTAAATTTAAATTATATTTAATTATATCAATCAAATGTATAAAATTTTAACTTATTACAAATACAATTTACTGTGAATCATATTATTAATATTGCTAACATGAAGGATGGAGCGACCTAATTAAGTTATAATTCATGTCAGCTTAATAACTTTAAGAAAAATATTTTTTAAATAAGTTAGTTAATTAACAAGTTAAATAAAACTATCAAAATTTGAGATACTAAAAAAAAAGACATATTTTCATATTATTATGAAAATATGTCTTTTTTTTAGTATTATTATGAAAATATATCTTCCCTAAAGAAGAAGAAAGATAGAATAGTCTCTTAATGTGAAAACTCTCAAGGTACTTACTTGAAACCAAACCAGAAAAAAGACCCAAAGAAACAAATATCCTAAAATTCCTTTAGTTTACAACCTAATCATCCTATAAACTTAAATAAAAAAGATGAGAATAACAAAGGTATATGTCATTTTTTACTTCAAGTTCTTTATTATACCTAATAGATAAGCAAATAGTTTTACAAGAATTTGTAACTTTAATCTCAAGAGGACATTAAGTGGACATTTGTAGCTTCAAAAGTTTAAAATGTATGAGAAATTTGTTTTAAGAAAACTTAAAAGATTTCACAAAAGGAACTTTAATACCACTCATTAAGCACTGAAAGAAACAAAGCAACTTATCATTTAAGATTATGAATACCAATGCCTCAGTTTGTATGATGTTCAATTAAAGCTCAACGAAAAATAGACTCAAACCAATTATTGTCGGACCCCGCTCTCGGAGCCCGGCAGTCCCGGGTGGTGAGCCCTGACTGATGGCCCATACCCGAGACGCTGGTTGCTGGCTGAGATACTAATA
>JANZLX010000005.1:28747594-28758178 GCA_025531955.1 Erythroxylum orinocense
TAACTTTTTGGAAAGGACTCTAAAACACTTAAAGGACTCGTCTTTATGTGATAAAAACAATATCCAACAAAATCTAGCAAAGTCATCAACAATAACAAGACCATACTTCTTTCCGCCAAGACTTAATGTCCTAGTTGGACCAAATAAATCCATGTGTAACAACTCTAGAGGTCTAGAAGATGTTACCATATTTTTAGAAGAAAATGTTGTTTTAACTTGTTTCCCTTTATGACAACTTTCACAAAAGAAATCTTTGCTAAGACTTATTTTTGGTAAACCCCTTACCAAATCATGCTTAATCAACTTTGAAATATGTTTAAAGCTAACATGACCTAGCTTTTTTATGCCAGATTAGTTTTTCTTCTTCAGTTGACATAAAATAAGAAATATTTTGACTTTGACAATCTTCTAAATTGATTTTGTAAAGGTTGTTTTGTCTTTTGGCAGTAAAGAATACAGGCCTATCCTTGTTTTTGACTTCACAAGAATTTTGATTGAAAGACACTTCAAAACCAGAATCATATAGTTGACTGACACTAATCAAATTGTGTTTTAGACCATCAATTAGCAGCACATTGTCAATATATGCAAAGGAATCTTTACCGATTTTATCGATTCCAATTATCTTGCCCTACTGGTTGTCTCCAAAAGTTACCGATCCTCCCTTTTTATATTGAAGATCTAGGAATGTAGACCTTCTTCCCGTCATGTGTCCCAAGCATCCACTGTCCAAGTACCAATGGTGCTTATTGCTTCTTCCAAGGAAGGATAGTTGCAGTAGATTTTATCTGAATTTTAGGTACCCAGATTTTCTTGGGTCCTTTGGGGTTAGTACTAGCATATTTCATGATATTATGCTGGTGCAATTGATGAAATTTTTGATAATAATATGGTTGATGAAATTTCCTTTTCTTAGGAATTGAATGCTTTTTCTGCTGATTATAGTTTCTTGTAAACCCTAATCTAGTTTGATCACTAGGGTGTTTACACTTCCCTAACATGTCATTCATTTTCCTTGTACTCTCAGTACATGTTGCTAGATCAGCTGAAAGACTACTAATCCTTAGCTTTAGCTGATTGATCTCTTCAGATCTATCTACAACTCCCTTTTTCTTTTGTCTCGTCCATTTGCTTCTTTAAGCAGACGTTCTCTCTTTCTAACTCTTGTGTATTTTTTATACTTTCTACGTACTTTTTCTTTAATAGTTTGTACTGTTTTTGGATAGCATGAGAATCTTCTAATAGTTTTGAGTATGCATCTTGTAAATCATTAAATTTAGAAGTTACCTCCTCATCACTTTCTTCTTCGGCTACTAGGCAAATATTCGCTTATTCTGATGTCTTTGAGTTAGTATCTAATTCGGATGAATCTAGATCTTCCCAGGTTGTCATGATGTTTTTCTTTCCTTCTCTACTCTTCTTTGGTTTTCTTTTTAGTAATGGACATTTGGACTTGTAATGTCCTGGCTTGTTGCATTCATAGCATATGACAGATGTCTTCTCATTTTTCCCATCATCTTTGCCATTCTTTTTGAAGGAGGACTCTTTATTTCCTTTAGTCTTTTTCTTCCACATGCGTATGATCTTTCTCGAGATAAAATATAACTCATTATCTTCATCGCTCGAATCATGATCTGATTCACCGGAATCTTCATTCCTGGATTCTTCAATCTTTAGTGCTTTTGACAATGAATTCTTCTTCCTTTGAACCTTATGATTCTTCTGTCCGGCCTTAATGCTATCGATTTATCCCGTCTGGGCTTGTCTTCAGCATCGAGCTCAACTTCATGTATTTTTAGAGATCCAAGCAATTCATCGAGCTTTAGCACGCTTAAATCTTTGGCTTCTTGTACAGTTGTAACTTTTGGTCTCCATCTCTTTGGTAGACTCTTTAAGATCTTACAAACATGATCTTGATTGTCGTAAGTTCTTCCTAGAGCTTTAAGTCCATTGATGATTGTTTGAAATCTTCCAAACATCTGATCAATAGATTCTTCATCTTTCATTTTGAACAGCTCATACTATGTACAAGAATGCTATCTTGGACTCCTTAACTTGATTTGTACCTTCGTGTGCGATGGATAACATATCCCACATCTCCTTTGTTGTATCGCATCTGTGGACTTTATCGTACTCACTTCTGCTTAAGGCACAACTCAAAAAGATATTGGCCTTCGAGTTTAGTTGAAATCTCGCCTTTTGATCAGCAGACCATCTGATTCGTGGAATAGGATTTCCTTCTTCATCTACCAGTGTGTACGGTCTATTTTCTATTATGTCCCAAAGGTCAATATGAGTAGATTCAATAAAAAGACGCATTTTATCTTTCCAGTAATGATAGTCTTCTCCATTAAACGCAGGAGGTCTAGTGACCGAGGCACCTTCAGCTATGTATATGTGTGATTCCGCCATGAATATTGATCCACACTTTGTTACAGTGATTCTTGGACACCTCGCTCTGATACCAATTGAAGAGAATCACATGTTAATATAGGTTTAATAATCAATATACACATGCACAAGAAGGGGGAGTTGAATTGTGTATTCTTTTTCACTAATCCCCTTTTCAGCATTTTCTTTAAAACTTGTTCTTTCCTCAAACTATTGAAAATCAATACTATAAGGTATTTTCTAAATTCTCATATGAAAATAGTAAGATTAAAAATTCCAAGTTGAGAGAGTCGAGAGTTGAGAGAGAGATATAGTTGAGAGAGTGATAGTGTCGACACAACAGATTTATACTGGTTCACCTCAAACCGTGGGCTACGTCCAGTCCTCAAAAATCTTTCTGAGATTTCACTATACTTCACAACGTTACAAGTATTCTTTGACTCCGAGCCTCTTCAGGTCTCTTACAACAAGTGTTCTTTCACATTTAGCCTCTTCAGGCTATCTGCTTTCCATCTTTCTACATATTTTGAGCTTTTGTTACAGATAACTATAGCTCTAACTTTTGCACAACAAAATTTCTAGCTTTTTCTTTCGAAAATCTCTAGCTTCTCAAATCGCTAAACTTTTTGCAGTGTTCGACTCCGACTTGTATTTATAGTTTTCATCTTCAACCGCTTCTTGATAACTACTTCTTTCTTCTTGTTTCTTGATCTTTAAAGAATCAATTATTCAGTTGAGTTCTGTAACTAACTCAAGCTGATTAGTCATTTGACGTGGTATCGGTTCTTCCGTCTTACTTCCTTCTGTCTGATTGTTATCTTGCGCTTCCGTCTCACTTTCTATTGTCTGTCTTTATTCTTCGCGCTTCTGTCTCACTTTTTATCGTCTGTCTTTTATCTTCGTGCTTCCGTCTCACTTTTGTTTTGCGCCTTCCGTCTCACTTTTGTTTTGCGCCTTCCGTCTCACTTTCTATCGTCTGTCTTTTATCTTCGCGCTTCCGTCTCACTTTCTATCGTCTATCTTTTATCTTCGTGCTTCCGTCTCACTTTTGTTTTGAGCCTTCCGTCTCACTTTTGGTTTGCGCCTTCTGTCTCACATTCTTCTGCTTCCGTCTTACTTTCTTCTTTCAATACTATTTGGTCTTCACCAAAATCATTGACGTAAAGTTATTTTGACTTAACAACCTCTCCCTTACAGACGTATTTTTCATGGTCTAATGCACCGGACCCCATCGAAATTTCGATGTTAAATGTGCTTGAGTGAGAGTAGTTCTAGGAAGGGTGACCTCATAGGAAGGCCTTGGGAAAAGAAAAACCAAGAGGACTTGGCTGAGCCAAGGCCCAAAGTAGACAATATCTGTAAGCGGGTGATCTGGGATATTACAAGTGGTATCAGAGCCAGTATCCAATCCATTATGCCAGCTAGGTTGAACCCTAAAAAAGGGTTGGGCCCCAAGGGGGTGGAGCGTGTAAGATCTCACATTAGTTAGAAAGGGGAACGAAGTACGCCTTATAAGGGTACGAATACTTCTACCTTACATATGAATTTTTCATGACCTAATGCACCCAATCCCATCAGAACTCTGAGATTAAATGTGTTTAGGTGAGAGTAGTTTTAGGATGGGTGATCTCCTGAGAAGGCCTCGGAAAAAGCAAAACCGTGAGGGCTTGGCTGGGCCAAGGCCCAAAGCGGACAATATCTGTAAGTGAGTGATCTGGGATGTTACAAGAAGGCCCAAAGCGGACAATATCTGTGAGTGGGTAATATGGGCTGTTACAAGTGATATCAGAGCCAGTACCTGAACCGTTGTGCCAACTAGGCTGGACCCTAAGGAGGTGGAGAGTGTGAGATCCCACATGAATTGGATAGGGGAATGAAATACGTCTTATAAAGGTACGGATACCTCTCCCTTATAGATGCGCTTTCCATGGCCTAATGCACTGGATCTCATCAGAACTCTGAGGTTAAATGTGCTTGGGTGAGAGTAGTTGTAGGATGGGTGACCTCCTGGGAAGGCCTCAGGAAAAGCAAAACCAGCTAAGGCCCAAAGTAGACAATATCTGTAAGCAGGTGATCTGAGCTATTAAAGGTGGTATCAGAGTCAGTACTTGAACTGTTGTGCCAGCTAAGCTGAACCTCAAAGAGGGCTAGGCCATAAGGGGTTGGAGAGTGTGAAATCCCACATCGGTTGGAGAGGGAAACGAAGTATGTCTTGTAAGGGTATGGATACCTCTCCCTTACAGACGTGTTTTCCATAGCCTAATACACTGGATACCATCGGAACTTTGAGGTTAAATGTGCATGGATGAGAGCAGTTCTAGGATGGTGACCTCCTAGGAAGGCCTTGGGAAAAGCAAAACCGTGAGGACTTGGCTAAGCCAAGGCCCAAAGCGGATAATATCTGTAAGCGGATAATCTGGGATGTTACAGCTTGGAGATTCTCTTCAAGGGCTATATCTTTGTTAGTATAACTAGTTTCCTCTTTGCTGGAAGAGGCATCTTTGCCAAAAATGAGGTTCAATTTTGGTGTAGCAAGATGTTGTATTTGATCCACCATGCTAAGGCTGCAATTTAAAGAATTACCAAATGTGATGTTCAATAGTCGAGTGTTGATTGTGTTGTTAGAATCATTAATATAATTGTAGCTCAATGGTGTGATCTCTGAATACTGCTTTAAAAAAGAGGTATCAATACTTTTTGAGATTGGATTAGCTTCTAGAGGGATTGAATTGTACTTTTAGGGTGTAGGAAGAGATCTTTCTTCCTCTTGGTCTAAGCGTGGCCCCTCTCGTATGAATTCCCAATAGCTAGAGAAATCAAAACCTGCCCGGTCCAACTCGATTTTGGCCTGAGTTAACCGAGCCATGAGTGAGGTACCGGTCGACCGTGGTCGGCCCAACCGTTACTTCAAAAACTTCATTCTCAAAGTATTTCAATAATCTAAAGTGTAGAATGTGTATAGTAGAGATGGAGAGTTTGAAATTTTATTTTTCAAAGGGTGATCCTTTTGTAACTTACTATCATTGTTCGTAATATATTTACAAGATTTTACTTTCTCAATAAAAATTTCAATCACTTAAATGTAATTTTTCAATTATAAATATTATCTCTTGAATTATTCTAACATACTTTTTATTTTATTTTTCACACAAAAGGTACTTTTTCCTTACTAAAGATTATGTTTAGTGTGAGGATCCTCCAATAACATGTCTTGTGAGTAATATGACAAATGTGTTGTGGAATTTTTTAATAGAAAAATCAAATTTTAATTTAATTCAAAACTTTCAATGAAATGCAACTATTCAATCATTAACATTGTCCCTCTATCTGTTCAATGTTATAGTCGTAGGTAAAGTGGTAATTATACTTTAAAATTCAAGGGCAAATGTTTCTTTATATAGACCTATTTAGATAATAGAGAAAGTGAACTACTACAGAGTAATTGTCAGTATCTCTTTTTATGACTATTTAAATCATATTCTTGGTTGTCCCTTTAAAGATTAAAGATTTATAACATAGGAAATTTATAATTAAAGACTTGGGAGACAAAATTGAGATTTTTAGAAATGGAGACCTAATGAGATTTGAGGACTATCTTTTTAGTGTCTTTAGAAAAATAATTATAAGTATTTGTTTTTTATCGAAGAATCACTTGTCGCCGAGTATATTCAAAAAGAGTGCAATACTCTCTAAATGTCTAATTGCTTCATTAACAAAATTCAAATAAGAATCTCAATGAGCTAAGTTGGGGCAAGAGCGGGTTGATTAGTCCATGTCACAAGCAAATTAGGTGTATTTTTTTAAAAAAATTAAGAAACAATATCGTTTTTTATATTACGATCGAGCCACAAGCCAAGCCGCTCTCAACCCGTAGCCCAATCGGGTCAAACAATTTTGACCCATGACCCACTCAATTAGGGCCAAAACAGTTTTCCAATATATATTGATTGAGAAGTTATATTGATCTCGCTAGCAATCTCATCTCATTGGCAGAAGTACTTAAATAATGAAATGTATAGATATCGAATTCAATTTGTGATTTTAAAGGTATGGTAACCCAATCAAGTAAATAATAATTTCAAACAGTGACTAAAATGTCATCCCATCTCTAATTTCTTTGCTCATTAAGGTACTGCCCCTTTTAAGAAACCCAAGCTCATGCTATGGCATGAGGACCTGAAGGCCTCAGCAGAACTCAGCAGTATTACGTTTTTCACGTTTCCAAGCAAACAATTATGATCGTCTTGCTTATAGGTTCACAGAGATTTGAGTGACAAGAAGCAAAAGTTTGTAAAGCCTACTCAATTACATGACTTCTTTCTAATTGCAAGGAAGTAAACCTAATGCTGAGTTACATAGCTAAAATTCTAAATTTCTTATACAGAAGAACCTATAAAAGGTACGACATTACATAGTTTATGACTCCATCTTCACAAGAGCATTTGATATTTCCGCATATCCATACTGAAACCAATCCTTGGCACAAACTAGAGCTTCCAGTGTCTCTGGTCGCAAGGAACTCCGGTACGGATCTAGCTCTTTGGCCATGATATCAAATGCCGAGTTAGGTCCAACTGTGGAAACCGGAATAGTTAAAATGTCTCGAGCCATCTTAGAAAGTGTTGGGTACTTCAACTTATTCAGTTTCCACCAACCTAATACATCAAAATCTTGCACACGAGGCAACAAAGACTCGTCCAGATATTGATCCAGCTCTGATTTCATCTGTTGACTAGTTGTCTCCATGATATAGACATCAAAATCTGTAAGCCCATTGTCTGATAGAAGAGTCCCCTGGTGTTCATCAGTTTTCATACCATCAGGGTTTCCTTCTTCAGCGTAAGTTGGAGTAAGAGGCAAAGGAAGAGCCACATATTCAACGAAGAGCTCATGTATCCCATCATCAACAATCTTAATGTATGCAGGAGCATCTTCACCATAGATTTTTGAAAAACTAAATTCAACAAGCTTCATCTTAAAACGAGGATCCATGGCCACGGCAATTGCCAAAATCAGGCTGCAATCTTTCCAATATTTATCGATCTTTTCTTTCATTGCTTTAGCAAGACTTCTGACAAAAGGATCCTCACTTGTAACTGAAGAGGCCAGTTCTGTCTGAACCTTCCAGACTTCATGAAAGCATGTTATTGCAGTAGGATTACTAGTAGATGCAAGCACGTTGACTGCATCATAGAGAGGCTTCAAGTATGTGCATATGGTCTCAACCTGCTTCCAGTCTTCCATAGATGGAGCCTGTTTGTAATGAGGATCGGAGGTGTCCAAGCATGAAAATACTTCTTTCAATTCTGAAGCAGCAACCAGCATATGGTATGTTGTGTTCCATTGTGTTTTATCATCAAGAGACAAGCTCTTTTCACTGGGGACTTGCAACTGATTCTTAAGCTCCAGAAACTTTTCCTCATGAGATTCTGAGGTCTTCACATATTTTACACTATCACGAATTTTCTTGATGACCAGCCACCCTAGAGATAACACATCCTTTGCAGTGCTGCTCAAAGTGCGAGAAATGCAGTTGCCGACCAGTATTTGACCATTTAGAATAAGGGTATTTTTTATGCAGAGTAGAGACCTAAGACTTTCAAGCCCATGTTCACCAACTGGATGATTATAGGTAACAGAAAATAGCTTGCCCTCCAAGCCCCAATCAGAAAGGCAACAAGCAACTGCATGGATGAGGGCACCATCTGAATCAGGATATGGTTCCATCACAACATTAAGAATTCTATTATGTGGCTTCCAATCACCATCGATGAAGTGTCCTGTAACAAACACATAACCTAGGCTTTGGCTTGAAGTCCACATATCTAACGTAAGACAAACACGCCCAGGCATCCCTTCAACAAACTTCATAACATTTTGTTTTTCCCTCAAGTAAGTTGCAACACAATCCCCTTGGACAGTATTGAAGCTTACCATGTCAAACTGAGGTTGAAGATTCTGGACAAAAGTTACAAATCCAGAATGTTCAACCATATGAAGTGGGTAATCATGCATGATAATCATCCTGGCAATTTCATGGCGGCATCGGTCTGAATCAAATGGAATGTATGGTATGCTAGGGGATCTGTATCGCCGCTTTGGAGGTTCAGAACTGTCATGTCCACCTGCCCCTGGAGTATATGGCACCATTGGACTCCCTCGACTGCGTAAAAGTGAAAGGCAGGTTCCTTTAGCAATGTGACGTTTGAGGTGGCTGGTACCAGCTACTTTGGAACCTGTACTGTATGCAAAACTTTGCTTGCACTGCTTACAGCATGCCCTTCTACATCCAGGACTCACAGTTTCTATGGTGAAGTGTTCCCACACTATGGACTTTTTCTTTCTCCGCTTGTTAGGCTGCATTTCAGGGGTAGAGAATGTATGGTTTTCTTCAGGGTTTGCCACAATCAGTGCATTGTTCTCTTCCAATGTTTCAGCAAACATTGTGTTATCCTCCTCAGGGGTTGTGGCAATCATTGCATTATTCTCTTCAGAGGAAGCAACAACCATTGCATTGATCTCTTCTTGGTTTCTCAGAGCCATTGCATTGTTCTCTTCTGGGTTACCCATAGTCATTCCACTGTGCTCTTCTGGGTTTCCCATTGTCACTTCGTTATTCTCTTCCATGTTTCCTATAGTCATTGCATCGTTCTCTTCTAGGTTTCCCAGAGTCATTGCATTGTTCTCTTCCAGGTTTCCCATAGTCATTGTGTTGTTCTCTTCCAGGTTTCTCATAGTCATTGTGTTGTTCTCTTCCAGGGTTCCAATAGTCATTGCATTGTTCTCTTCTGGGTTTCCCAAATTCATGGCATTGTTCTCTTCCAGTTTTCCCACATTAAGAGCACTGTTCTCCTCTGGGTTTCCCATATCCATTGCACTACTATCTTCCGGGTCTCCCATAGCCATTGCACTGTTCTCTTCTGGGTTTCCCATAGTCATTGTGTTGTTCTCTTCCTGGTTTCCAGTAGACATTGTCTTGCTCTCTTCCAGGTTTTCCATGGTCATTGACTTGTTCTCTTCTAGGTTTCCCATAGTCACTGCATTGTTCTCTTCCAGGTTTCCGATAGTCACTGCATTGTTCTCTTCTGGGTTTCCAATAAGCATTGGATTGTTCTCTTCTGAGTTTCTCATAGTTACTGAGTTGTTGTCTTCTGGGTTTCCAATAGTCATTATGTTGTTCTCCTCAGGGTTTTCAGTAGTCATTGGCTTATTCTCTTCAGGGTTTCCCCCAGTAATTGTGTTGTTCTCTTCTGGCTTAACTGCATTGTTCTCTTCTGGGTTTCCCATTGTTATTGAGCTGTTCTCTTCTGGCTTAGTCTTTGAGTTGTTCTCTTCTGGGTTTCCAATAGTCATTACAGGATTCTCATCTGGCTTTCCCATAAATTTGTTTTCCTCAGGGATTGCCATAGGTAATGTATCATTCTCTTCTAGGTATGCCATCCAGTTCTAAAAATTGGAAACCTGGTAAATGAACAAAACTGCAAATTTAGTAACAATTTGCTCCATGATTAAGCTAAAACTGATAATACAAAAGCTCTAATGCCAGAGGATTATGATATAGACCAAGAGTATTATGATATAGACCAAGTATAACAGGAAAAAGGACAAGGTGGAATAGCATATGTTCGTGATGGAGCAATAAGCAATCCTAAAAGTCAAATATTATAAACATGCCAGTAGAATTCAATGGTAAGTGTACTTAAATCAACAACAAAAAAAAAGTGGTCACAAAACAAGGAAAGACATACAAGAAAAAATAGGACTATTTCAAGGTAACAATCACCTTAAGCCTCTCAACTTCACTATTCATCAATGTTGGCTTATATATGGTAAAATGAGAATCATTCAATTCATAACACAATATAGAACTTATGCGGGTATTTAAGACAAAAGGCTAAGGGTTTATCTCCTTTTTCTCAATCATCCATCATAGTCCGTATAACACAATGGTATGCGGAATAGAAATACAACAGGGAACGGAATCACCACTCCTCAAGCACTTAGATGTTGAACAATTAAAAAAAATGAAAAAAAAAAAGAGTGAGAGAGAGAAAGAGTAGGCTTCAATCATAAAAGAACATAAACAGGGTAGGCCCAACCGTCATTCCCATAAACAAAAAGACCTCAGCTTGACCGTGGTGGCTAAAGGCCTGAAAGTGAAGAGGACACGACGCAGCAGAGGAAAGGGTGGTT
>JANZLX010000005.1:28759248-28772329 GCA_025531955.1 Erythroxylum orinocense
GAGTAATTGGACCTGAAAAGAAAAGGGGGAGAGAAATAAAGATGGGTGATTTCGTGTTTTTAAGGTTCAAAGATATTTTAAAAAAAAACAATGAAAGAAGAAACGGATAGATACATACAGGAGGAGAAGTTCCATTCCATGGACCACAAAGCCCATTCCCATTTTGATATTGCAAAGGATTACGCCATGCAGGCCCAACTCCTAACCAATGTATACGTATGAAAATCCTCATCCTCTTGTTATGCTTGGAGCTTTTGCATCAACATCTCTTTGTCCTCTTTAATTCACACTTGTCCAAGTTCAAACCTTCGGGGAATTAAAAGTGCTTCAGGCATTTATGCTCCCTATCTTAGATCAAACCTACTGTAAAAGCATACAACTCCAAAAGGCCTTCTCTAATAACCCAGCTAGTGTCAATGGTTCAACATCAATCCCCTTTTGAAAAAATGAGATATATGCAACCCTCGTCATCTAAGAGAAACATCATTGTTGCTCTACCACTAGAAGTGCTTAATGTTGGCGCATTCAAATAGTTTTCAACGACAATCAAATTCTTTATGGATAAAAAAATCGCTTACCCATTAAAAATATGTTGGCTCAAAATAACTGAAAGAAAGTTGGATTATAAAGTGTTCTGACCTTTTTCTCTTTAAATTTAGATCAAAAGCCATGCATACAATACTTGAAGTTGGCCTTTAGCCTATCAACAACAAGCTAATTTGTTTTTTGAAAAATGGAGACCTAGCCTAGATCTAAGAGACTTAAGATGAAGCATGTCCCTATGTGGATCAATTTTTATAATATGCCATTGAAATATTGGTCCATAACAACAACAACAACAATCAAATATATTTTTATTGACCAAAGCTATTTTAGAAACTAGTTCATTCATCTCTATTTGAGACAACTCTAGAAATGCCACGTCTATTTGGAAAATCCACTTTTGATGCTTGGTTACTGCTTCATGTCTTTAATAGCACTATCTACTCTAATCAAACACAAAGTTATAACATATTTAAGTAACACTTTAACAAAGATATTAGGAATTGCATAAACTAAATAAGGCTAATTTATTTTCATAATGATGGCCATCAGTTACACATAATGCAATAATCAAAATAATGGCTCATTATAAGTAAATTAGATAAGGCATTGGTAGTGTGTGTGATTTGTGTTGTTATATTCTTTTACTAGCAATTTTTTTAGTACATATATATCACTCACTTACTCATTAATTCCACCTATCATTAGTAAATAATATAATGGTAAGTAGGAGTTTAATCCCTCAAAGAATCAACTTGGATTGAAAGCCTAACATCACTAAGTAGTCTAAAGATAATAAGTAGAAAGATAGTGTTTATGAATTTTTTGAATAAAGAAACATAAAATAAAACTAAACTAACTTCAAAAATATCCAAGGAAATAAATGATAAGAAAATTAATAAAAATTTAGTCAAATAGTTATGTCTAGATGAGCACTTTCCCTAGTACCACTTTTGTCTTCATGATTTAATTAATCTTAGATTGGATATATCTTTTAGACCAACAAGACTTCTTAGATGTTGAAATTATACTCTTTTGAGTTGCAACCATCTACTCTCTGGTTAGTTAACCCATATCTCTACCATTGTTAACACCTATTTGAATGCACTAAGTTTTGTGAAATCATAAAATAAAAATACAACTTATGGCACAGTTATGTTTGATTGCTGAAATTCTTTATAAATACACATAGAAACACTAAAAATAAAAGAATTTTGCATTCTTTTACTTTTATAATTAGGGTTAGTTGTTAGGAAAAGAAAGACTTACTAGGGAGATGTCTATTAGTTGTTTTCAAGGAAGAAGAAGAATGAAATTCATCCCAATTGAGCATATCACATTAGAATATCAAGGTTATCTCTATAACTTTTTCTACGTTTTATTTATTTTATTCCTTTTTTTTTTTAATCTTTGTTGGTTTAAACGTTATGATTGAGTAAACTTTTCATAGTCTAGATATGGAAATACTAGTTATTATCTTTGTAATAGATTCATTCAATTATTTATGAAGTGATTTTTATTTATGATAAATATATTTGATTATTCTTAATGTTGATTTGATCAAAGTTAATAGTTATAATAGATCAGTATTTGCATGTGGATGATTTAAGAGAATTTGTATATAAGTTGACCATAACATTGATATTAGGAGTTACACGAGGTACCAGAAGTAGACTTAAGATATAGTTTTATGTACATTGGTATACATAAAACTATATCTTAAGGGGATGTTTTACCACATAGGCACACGGAGGACACGTGCATCCCTGGACTTTGAATTCAAATGAATGTAACGTTACTCTTGAGGTTCGGAACCAAAGCTAATTCCGAAGCAAAGGTCAAATAAAATTAAAAGCAAGAGGCAAAATCTGCATTGATTAAGAATGAATCTTTTGTTTTGTTAAAATAAGAACCCAAGGACTGCGGACAGTGTTACTGCTTGTCTGATTTTCGACATTGTTGCTGAGAAATCTGTGCTGAGTTTTCTCTCCGAACTCTGTCTCTCGATTTCTCTTCCCATTCTTTAATAAAAGAAAGGTAACCCAGAATAGCAGCAAGTGTGTCTATAAAGAAGAGCGTTGTTCGAGTCTGTAGTTTTTTCATTGATTACTGTGTCTTTGGTAGTTTGGAAGATGATTATGGTGCTGGGATTTTTCCCTTCTCTCGTCTTTTCCACTCTTCTATTTCCGTCTCCGATAGAGATCAATTCTTTTTCCTCTTGTTTTGGCGCTTAGGATCTTGAGTATCTTTGTTTTGTGCGTTTGACAGGAATATAAAGAAGATCTGGTTTCAATGGAGGATAGTGCAAGAACTGGGCTTTATGACCTTTTGGCTTCAAGAAAAGCAGAAGAAGCAGGTCTCTACAATATGTGACGCTTTTCTTTATCCTCTTTCACTTGGTATTTAGAGATAGGTGCATTTTATACCCATTCTCCATTGGCAGCTTGTAGGCGATTTCAAGCTGCTGCATGGCTTGATGGCCTTGTGGGCCCATTAGACATATCAATCCATCCATCAGAGAAGGAATTCATTTCCCGTCTCAGAAATGGCTTAATTCTATGCAATGCCATCAACAAGGTTCACCCAGGCGCTGTGCCTAAGGTACTACTACCGCATTTACACTTTAGAAGGGGTGATGAAGTTTAACATTCTCATGTCAAATTTTTTACCTTCATTTAGGTAGTGGAGAATCATCCTCCTCTCCACTCACTAATCCGTGAAACGCAGCCACTACCTGCTTATCAGTATTTTGAGAATGTAAGGAACTTTATAGTGGCCGTCGAAGAGTTGAAGCTGCCTGCCTTTGAAGCCTCTGATCTAGAGAGGGTAAAAGAAACTAAATTTGAGTTACGTAATGGGTTGGCAGGTATAAGTAATTCTTAAGATTTGCAAAGCAATTGACACGGGTAGGGTTTCTTTTTTATTCTTTGAAGGATACGCTGGAGGCAGGATCAGTAGCTAAAGTGGTTGATTGCATCTTAGCCCTAAAGTCATACCATGAGTATCAGCAATTAAATAGTGGGAACACGTCTTATAGACCTATCAGATCTCCCATGGTTATGCAATCTACTTCTAGGAACAATTCGCGGCACACCTCATTGGACACTTGTAGACGCTTAGACATGACTGTTGCATGTGGAAAAAAACTTCTTGCAGAGGATGAAACTCGAAAACGTACAGGTATATTGATAATTTTTATCATCTTTGTTTCATATGAATAAGTAGATAGGCATCTCGGGAGACTTACTAGTAGCTATTGCATCACATTAATTGCTCGTGTAATTGAAGAGAAAGTTTTAAGTAAGTGGTAAATCTATCCTTCAGTTTCGAACTAGGCAATTAGTCTGAAACGTTTTTCAGTATATAGGCACAAGCTATGCCTGTTAAGCAATGCCTTCCCAAGTGCTATTAGGATGGTTTCATTTGAATATTAATTGTAGATGGAACATAACAATCCACAATTATATTTTCTAATTAAATTATCTGTTTTTGTTGTAAATTTGTTACCAAGACCAAGTCCTTTTGGGTGAAATGATGTCTATGAAGAAGAGTATTCACTGTTTGAGGAATGTATCATACAATTTTGGGTCCAGGGGATTTAAGAGCCTCACACAATTTTTCTAACATTTCTTTGCTCTGGAATATGCAGAGCACACTGTCAAGCTACTTTCTGAGCATATTAGTGATACTAAGGAGAATATTGATGGAAACCTCCTAACATCGTTAAGCATGTTTAATATGGTAATACTCAGTTGCTCAACAAGAAATTTATAGCTTATAGATGCTTATGGTACTCAAGAGCAGGAATTGAATATGTTTGAATGACTGTTGTTTGTCTGCTTCCTTTAAATGATGTTGTTATCTAAGGATTCAGAGAGGCTACTCGCCAGGATAATACCAAGTATTTTGGAGTATAAATGGCAGAAGAAATTCCCTGAGGTGAGCATAATTCCAATTGTTGGAAAATTCTTCAAGTTTGCTTGCTGTATAAGCTTACCCTGCTGCACACATACTCATCTCATCCATCGACTTTCTTTTTGGAGAGAATGCCACAAAAAGTAATGTAGGACAGAGAGTGCTCTTGATTTGTCTGACATTCGATGATTGCCTAATATATAAATCAAGATAGTGTCACAAGCCTGAACTCTAGTCTCTAGCTTGCATTAATTTTCAGATCCAGTTGGGCAAGTAGATCTATTCTATGCTCACATGATATCGTGGTTTTCATAGCCTCAATGATTTAGCCTTCTAACGTCAGAACTAAAACATAATTAAAGATGTTAGTAGGACTTGCCTTCAGAAGTAAGTTCACTAAAACAAACCAATTCGTTCTTGTGGTTTCAGTATTTTTAACACAGAAATCTCATGGTGGTTTTTTCACGTTTATTATTTTCTTCAAAATGATCACATTTAGTGGAAGTTATTATGAAGATGTCTTATATGCTCATGTGAAAAAACAGAAGTCATTATTCGAAGATTTTCTAAAACATAATGCCAGTTCACCTCCACATTCTCCAAAGCCTTCAAATTCTGGACTTGGAGACATTGAGGTAAGCTTCTTCATCTTCCTGCTATACATATTTAATGTTAAGTCTGCATAATAAACTTATTTTAAAGTTCTATTGATGTGTATATATGGGTGTTTACTTTTTCTAGAGTCTTCTACTTCTCTCAAGGATTCCTAACCTTTAAATATGAATTTGTCTCATAGCCAGGAAGAATCTGATCCTTTATTTTCTAAGCCAACATATTGAAATTAAAAAGTTATATATGCTTAGGTAATACAAAAGTTAAAGAGTTCTACTTCTGGTTTTCAACTTCAATTGTTAACATTACATAAAAGTTAGTGTCCTACTTCTGGTTTTCAACTTCAGATGTTGACATTATATGAAAGTTAGAGTTCTGCTTCTGGTTTTTCAACTTCAAATGTTAGAATTTTGTGCCTAATAAATACATGAGCTGGGGTATTTGCCATATTTCACAATATGATTGACTAACTTTATTGTATATTTCATTATAACTCCTGCGTTTTGCTTGACTCATTTTCTCTGAATATCTGGGGAAATGTAATCTTTTCTTTTATGTACACAAAGTTAAAAATAATTATACACTTGTCATGACCTCATGTTACAGCATATCTTCATTTCAGCTACAATAATATTGTCTAGGTAGCGTTCCTGACACATTTCATTCATGATTTCCAGAATGATCATAATTCGTCAAGAAACGCTAACTACAAGCAAAAGCGTTTACTATGGATACAAGAAAAGGAACTTCTGGTTAGTGTTATATTTGCTTTGATTAGTAGAACAAAGTAAAAGGGGCAGTCATTTACCCATCTTTCATATTATTATCTGATGTCTTCACTTCAAGTATGAACAAGAATATGGGGTTGTATACATTTTACCTGATGAAAGAGGAATTTGTTGCTATTACAGATAATAAGAAATCTTATGATCAATATGAGGGTTTCATCCGTCTAAAAATGAGCCCCTGAAACTTACCTAATTTGACTAAGTGCTTTCACTGATCATCAAAACCTTCCAATTTGGCAGTGAATGAGCCTTAATTGTATATAACAACTCTTCGTGGTAAACTTTCACATGATGCCAGCTATGTTCGTCACTTGAGAGATAACATTCTTTTAAATTTTGCTTACTGGATGCAGGATGTAAAGACCTTACTGAAGACAACAAAAAAGGAGTTTGAAGACTTACAATCTCAGTTGCAGAGAGATTTGAAAGAGCTCAGTAAGCTACACTATATATTAGCTCAATGTGCTTCCCATTTCCTTAATGTCTTTCTGCATCATTCCAACCATAAGGTCAGAAACATGTATGTGGAATGGTTTTAGGGCACCTTTTGGTCTTATTCTTGCTTTTCATATCCAACCATTGCTGGAATATTTCGTGAAACAATTTCCATAGGCATATAAGTTTTGAGATTCTTTCGACTCTATTAGATGAAATAAATGTCAATAAGTTCTTTCAGTAAATGTTGTTTCATTTCTTAGGGGAACATTGGTGTTCTTCAATTTGTAAATATGAAATTTAAAGCCAACGTTTTAATACTCTGGAATGCATTCAGGGTATCATGTAGAGGAGATGTCTACAGCTGCACTTGGATACCACAGGGTATTGAATGAGAACAGAAATTTATACAACATGGTTCAAGATTTGAAAGGTTAATTTTTGTTTGATGATTTCTAGTGAAAGTATGTAGTATGATAACAGAAGCCTATTCAACCATTCCTATATTTTTCTGAACCGTCATTCAGTTTAAAAGCATCTTTGCATTGAAATTTTCATCAGGAAACATTCGAGTATACTGCAGAATCAGACCTGTTTTTGGTTCTGAAAGAAACAGCGTCATAGATTTTGTTGGGAAGGATGGTTCATTGGTGATTTTGGATCCAGTCAAACCCCCAAAAGATGGAAGGAAAAATTTTCATTTCAACCGGGTTTTTGGTCCTACTGCCACGCAAGGTAAAATTCCCTAATTATCTGATTCTGGAGTTTTATATTAATAGACACATTTGCGCAAATCTGATGCTTTATGCATATTACCCCAATTTTCAGATGAGGTATTTAAGGACATCCAACCATTAATCAGGTCTGTGATGGATGGTTACAATGTATGCATCTTCGCTTATGGTCAAACTGGGTCTGGTAAAACATACACTATGGTGAGATCTTTATCTGAACCACTTTATTGAAATTGTATATAGTACAGACTGCAGAGCAGTTTGTCCTCAAATTTCTCTTCCTTCCCGCACATGTATTTTGCGTCCCACAGCTTCTCACGTCTGATCATTATTTCCCCATTTTTCTGGCATTAGACGGGCCCATCAAGTAGGTCAACTAAGGATATGGGGATCAATTACCTAGCCCTCAATGATCTCTTTGAGCTGTCCCATGAAAGAAAGGACTTCACAAATTATGAGATTCAGGTTCAAATGGTAGAAATATATAATGAGCAAGTACGGGACCTTCTTGTAAATGATTCATCAACAACCAAATATCCTTCCATCTTTAATGTTTTAAATAACAATTCCTGCTGCATGCAAACTGCAAAGGTTTTGACATCCTTAACTTTGCACAAATTAGAGATTAGAAGTTGTACAGGTGAAACTGGTTTGAATCTTCCAGATGCTAAAATGCACACAGTGAAGTCCACTGCTGATGTTCTAAATCTCATGAAGCTCGGAGAGGTGAATCGTGTTGTCAGCTTCACTGCCATGAATAACCGAAGTAGTCGTTCTCATAGGCAAGTTTCATGAAATAATTGCTTGGAGAAACTAAGAGAAAAGATTTTTATGATCAGGCAAACAAAATATAATATGCATCTTAGATAACTGAATTTCTTGTTAGTTATGTGGTTTGAACATGTACCTGCAGTGTCCTGTCAGTTCATGTGCACGGTAAAGATATATCTGGAAGCAATCTCCGCAGTTGTCTTCATTTGGTCGACCTGGCAGGAAGTGAAAGAGTGGACAAATCAGAAGTTACTGGAGATAGGCTGAGGGAAGCACAGTATATCAACAAGTCACTTTCCAGTTTAGGAGATGTGATTACTGCATTAGCTCAAAAGAGTGCTCATGTCCCTTATAGAAACAGCAAGCTCACGCTTCTCCTGCAAGACTCATTAGGTTGCAATTGCAGATGATAGCCCTTTTCATTAGTAATCCAGTTCTTCTGTGATTAATTGATTATTTATTTTGAAGTAAATGCTTACTTTTTGCACTCTGTAAACTTATCTTCAGGTGGACATGCTAAAACTTTGATGTTTGCTCATGTGAGTCCAGAAGGGGATTCTTATTCAGAAACTATCAGTACTTTGAAGTTTGCTCAGAGGGTATCTACTGTGGAACTTGGTGCTGCTCGTGCAAACAAAGAGAGCAGTGAGATTATGCAACTTAAGGAACAGGTAGATAAAAATATTTGTGTTTGGGTTCATTCTCTCAAGTTTTCTCAAGTCAAATTGTTTGTAGACTACTCTGTTCCTTGACCCCAATTATGAATGGCTCGGTTCCAAGCACTTTCTAAAAAAAAATCAATAAAGCACCTTCTTGAGGGTTTGCGACATTCAGGCACAAATTCTCCTCTTTATTGGTTTCTTGACATAGAATTGTAGAGATAAATACTATGTCAAGAGTGATTGTGATAGTTTGTAATTACTTGATATAGCCACTGAGCATTAAAATTTATGGCTTTCAAAGGCTGCTTAAATCTCAGTTACATTCCCTCGTTGGGTGTTGAATTCAATATGTAGTTAAGAATACAGAATGTACTCACTTCTTAGATGTCTTTTGCAGGTTGAGACCCTGAAGAAGGCATTGGCAAGCAAAGAAACAGAAAACAAAGTCAAGGAACCAAAATCTCCATGCGGAAAACCAAAAACCTTCAACGAGCAAACTCCTCCACGTGTGCGGAGACTGAGCATTGAGAACGGAAGCAGCATGAAATCTGGAAAAAACATGAAGTCTGTAGATCACAAAGGATTAGTAACCCCTTCAGTATCTTCTCGAAGACTAAGTTTGGAAGGTCCTAGATATGGTAAGAAGGATGAACCAGACAATATAGGCCAGAAGCTATATATTGAAACAGTGGCAAAGCAGAAATACCTTCAGTCACAAGATCCAGAAGCAATGACAAAGATCTATGGAAATTCTGTCGATGAAAATCCCACAATGAAAGTTTATCATCTGAATGCTCCTAGAAGTCCTACTAGTTCTTCCTACCAAAAGCACAACGTCAAGAGAGATAGCAAGACACAAATTCCAACTCTTCAATTTCAAGCAACCCCTGAACCAAAAATAGCTACCAGACATCAGATCCAGTTTTTGTTTCAAAGTGAACTTAGTGTACCGACAGATACTCGTGTTTGTAATTTGTCTGATAGTGCAAATGGAAAGGGGTCTCAAATAAGGAAATCATTGCGAACCATTGGGAAACTAGATAATGGATCTGAGAAAAGGTATGCATCTGGCCTTTAGCTGTAGCAGAATAGATGTTGTTTAATTTTGACGTATTAGCATCATGATAAAAGAGAACCAGTTGAATATTGATTCAAATTACAAAATATCCCTTCAAAGCACTGTCACTGAAATGCATAGATGGATGATATATGACGTGGAACTCTGATAAATTACAGGATTCAACATAATTTGGCAGATAGGCAGTACGTCACCAACTGTACCAACAATGTTGATGCAAAGTCACCACCTACAGCCAATGCAAGGGCGTTGAGGAGGCGATCACTTACGGGAGGTCAAACATCTGAGTCAGACAGGTCTTGCAGATCTTCTGTTGGCGGGAAGCTAGTTGACTATGGCAAGCGCAATAAATTTAAGCGTGCTTTTTAACCAAATTATCGTGTATTTATAGTCCATCCTATATCAATAAAGAAAAGATTTCAATTCCGTATTCTGCTTTGATGATGCAGATGATTCCAGAAGGAACGCCAAAACGCCTCCTCCAATCCATTCATCGGCATCAAAGACAGCCAAGCGGTGGTTTTAGGTCAAAATAAGATTTGTCTTGAAGACAGCTAGTTGATTGAGCTGTGAAGGAAACGAAGCAATTACTTCGAGCTCAATGGAACCAAAGAATGACGGCAATGCTGATTGCATCCAAGCATACTAACATATTCAGTTTCTGATCAATATCTGCTGACAGATTTGAGTATCTAACAGTGTAGATAAGAAAAGAAAAGGCTAGTTAGTGCTGCATAGTAAAGTTGCTACCCAAACATGTTTGATGAATTTGATATGATCCACCATTCATCATATCATTACTTGAAATATTATAGGAAGTCTCCTTTTTAAAGCCATTATGGTTCCATCTTATGAGCTTGTATCTGGTGCCTTACATTGTTGATTATAGCATTTGCCAACATCGGCTTCTGCAAGGTTTCATTTTTGTGGTTCCTTTTTATCCAAATTCCATCGATTGTATTGTTTATGTCGGTGTGGTTGTATGAAAATTAAAAACACAATATTAGGTAAGATAATATAAAATAGATAAAGTTAATATATTAAAAAAAAAAGAATTTATCACAATATCTTCGTTACTTAACCAACTTTGAGCACATATAAAAGATTTCACAGTGCGAGGATGAAATTGAGTATGATGGGGAGTAATAACCCGACCACTAGTACTAAATGCAGATTCTCAAACAATGATGGATGATGAAATAGCTAAACAAGTCTCATGCGATTACTTGCAAGATAAGATAAGCATTTCCACACTTCTTCCACCAGAACAATATATCGAAGTGCTCACCTTTAATTTCAAGCACATAATCTTTAGAAAAATATTTATCTAACTCCCTCATATTATAAGAAGTCCTAATCCTATTTTCTTTCAAAAAATGTGAAAGAAAATATGTCAATAATTGGTTAGAAGATGAGGTCGACTCTCAAATTAAACTTGGAGTTGAATTGCCTACACTACTAAGATCCCGATCATGAGTTTGTTGCATTTTGAGTTAATAATCATTAAACAATTGACGCCATAAGTGTTTCATGGTATGTATACACTCCTGAGCTTCACCATCATACAATAAATTATAAATATATTCAACCCCGTCCTTTTTGTATCTCGGGTCCAATACATATAACACTGCAACAATATCTTCAACCTTAGACCGATAAGAATTCAACTTCTCCATCATCTGCTTCTCCATAGTCTGAATAACTTCATTGGAGTTAAACATCCACATTGATTAAAAAATGCTTTATGTTGGATATGGTGCTAAAGATTCTGTGTGAAGTTAGATATTTTGTTCCTAAGAACAATTTAGTTGCATTATAGAATAATTCCAACTTCATACAAAGTTTTCTAGCCAAGTCCTATTGATCTTCTGTTAGCATGCAGGTATACTGAGAATCCCTTTCGACTAGTCTAATAAACACCTCAACATATGGGATTGTCAACTCGAACATCTTAAAGGTTGAGTTTTATCCATTTGGACAATCCAAAACCAACTTCTTTGAACTCAGAATGCATAGAATTTGTGCAACATCTTTAAAATTTTCATCTCTTTTAAGAGTTGCACTCCGATATAGAACACTATTCCGAATACATGCTTCCTTTATGGTCTCCAACCCATCTTTCACAATCAAGTTAAGAATATACGCAAAAAAATGCATATGAAATAATTTACCTCCAACCAATAAGCTCCCAACCCGCATCCTACCCTTTAACTTATTAATTATAACATCATTCTTACTACAATTTTTTACTGTGATGGTGAATAACTTTTTATCGATGTTCAAATTCATCAAATAGTCTTTCAACACGGTTGCCAATTTTTCACTTGTATGTGATGCTGGCACATAAATGAACCTATCATATACAAATATTACCAACATCAATTATATTCATAAAATAATGAAAAAGTAAATGATAATAATATTAAAGAATATAAATTACCTTAAAAGTCTATTGCGTAACGTCCAGTCATTTTCAATATAATGCGTCATCACTGCTAAAGTAAATGATAATAATATTAAAGAATATAAATTATCTCAAAAGTCTATTGCATAATGTAAATGATAATAATATTAAATAATATAAATTACCTCAAAAGGCTATTGCATAATGTCTAATCATTTTCAATATAATGTGTCGTCACTACTATAACCCTTCTCTTGGTTATCAATTATTCATATGTCCATTATTATAGCAATCTTTCCTTCAAAACTCAATAATACTCTTAATGTCTCTCTCTTCTTGTCCTGATAAATTTTGAAAATACCCTTCCTCAATGTATTCTGACTTGGAACTTTGACAATCGGTTGGAGTAAATTACAACATATCCTGAATCTTTTGCTTTAAACCATAGACAATGGTTGTTCGTCTCCAATAATCATAGTAGCCACCAAAATCTTTGATCTGTTGTTGTCAAAAATGTTTGACCTCCTAAAACCATCTTCCTTCTAGTACATGATTCTATATGTCTCCTTAAATGTGACGTTCAACCTTTTGAATCACTCGAATACAACTTTTGACAATACTTGCACTCTCTTTTTCAATTCTATCAATTGATATAATCTTGTTAAAGTGATTTCAAACTTCACTTTTATGTTAAGTTCTAGTTGAACTTCTATCCTCATTTGGTGTCATAATAGAAGTTTTCACTTCTATCTCTGGTTCTGGATTAGAACTCTCAATTGAAGGAATATGCTCATCTATCTAACAAAAAGTATATAAATACTTGAGGTTAGAAATAATCAACATATAAATGTTTGAGGTTAGAAACAATCAAAATAAGCAATTGAGCATATCATTATTTAAAAACAATCAAAACACATGTTTAATGGCAATATAAATTATGTTAATATAAGAAGCAATGATGAAATATCATATGCTTATGTGTTCAGTAGTTGAAACATACATCTATAAATTATGCTAATATAAGAAGTAATGAAAGGAAAGAGCATATCATTATTTACAAATAATCAAAACAATAATGGTTGAAATTGAAACAAACACATTAATAAGAATTAAGAAAGTATATGTTTGTAGCTCATAAC
>JANZLX010000005.1:28772429-28784472 GCA_025531955.1 Erythroxylum orinocense
TAAATCGATTGAAATAAAGAACAAAAGTCTCACAACATGCAAAGTTCAATAACTAGGATTCCGTAAACCAAGAAATATAATTTAGTTACCCAACATCATGATTTCCCTATCTATTCTGACTATCATTGGCATTGGAACTGTTGTGGGCATCCTCCTCTATTTTCTATCTGCAGCAGCCTTCTTATTGTATATTCTCACAGATGGTTCACACACTGCGCCAGCACCCCATCTCCCAGCCGAAGTCACCAGTGTTCTCTGCTTTGCTATCTATTCTCCTGGCTGCTGCCACTGGTCTCTTCTCTCATGCAACCCTCTCTGTTGCGTGTTTTCTCCAATTCAAGCACTGCCGCCGCACTCCTCTATATTTGTTGTACTCTTGCGTTATTTCTCTCTCACCTCACGTCTGCTCCTTTCTTGCTCTTAATTAATTTGTGGGTCCTGGAGCACCGCCTCCCAGCTCTCTATTTTCTGCGTGTATTTCGTGTAGGAGCTGCGCCGCCCCAATTCTCGCTTCGTCTTTGCGCTAATTTATTTTCTTGTCTGACGGCCCCTCACTGTAGCTGATTCACGTTGAATGCTTTAATTTGCTCCTCCAATTTAATTTGCAACATACATTGTTCAGCTGCTCCCATTTGATTGGTCCACCTTGCGTTACAAGCTGCCTTGGTCCTCTCCTCATTTAATTTGTCTTTGCCCTATTTCACAGCTTGCGTTGATTTTCTGCTCCTCTAATTTATTTCTGTTCGAGTTTACGTTATGGCTTGTGTAGCTCACGCCACGTTGCTCTGCTTCCTTGTGCAGTGATATATTGCCTTTGATTTTATTCATGTCTTGTGCTCCTTGTAAATGACGCCTCTCTCTTGTACATGTACTGTTGTGTGATCTACTTTTCAACTAAAAGCCTGCTGCCTTTTATTCTCATGTCAGCCCTCCCTCCTTGATTTTCAACGCAGTCCACTTGTTGTGTAGTGCCTCTCTAATCAATTAATTTGTTTGCAGCCTCCTTTTGATTTATTGCGTCTGTGCTCTTATTTTCCTCACGCATGCGTGACTCTCCACTGTGCGTTGATTAGACAATTAAAATTGTCTCATTAGTTGTTCCGCGTGAAGCTCCTTTGTACGCTTAGGACCTTTTAAAACCTCAGCTGCTTTCTCTTGATTTTATCCCCCTGATTTAATTTATTTCTCCTCAGGCCTGCTCCTTGGTCACGCCCCTCTTGGCTATTGCGTCTGTTTTTGTTGTTGCGGTGCCACCCATTGCTTCCTTGCCTTAACTTTATGCGTTGTGCAATTGGTGTTTGCGTCTAACTGAAACGCTGTTTGCATTTGCATTTCATGTCTCTATATGCTGCATTTTAAGTTTCTGATTATTACATGAGGCCACGTCTAATTAGGGTTCACATCTAGCTTAGTTCTTTTTGTCCCAAAATTGTCGCAATTCTTTTTGTTTAATTCCAAAATACACCTTGACATAAAACAAGATTAATTTCCATTAAGTATAACTTCAAACCTCAAGAACAAAGAAAATTAATACACAAAAATATAGAAAATAAAGACACTAACATTGACTCCCTCTCTCCTTTCATGCAAGGTAGAAACAAAAATACCAAATTGGTTGAGGATACAACAACAAGGAAGAAGATAGATTGCTAAAGGAAAAGATTCAAAAGCAAAGGATTTGGATACAAGAAGAAGGAGAGGATAGCGCAGCGAGGATTTAAAGCTGTAGCAAAGGAGTCGGTAATTCTCTTCATCCTGTTCATGGTTTTATTATCCTTATACCATATCATGTATGGATTGGCATGTTGATTTGGATATGTTGCTTCCGCTTCAAAATGATTTCTTAAAAAGTTTTGAAATCTACCGTTTCTCCAAATAGAGCATGTTTTCTTTTTCCGATCCAACACATCCAACCCTTCTTTTGGTTATCGGTTGTCCATATGTCCATTGTTATGACAATTCGTCCTTCAACACTCGACAATGCTCTTAATTTCTCTCTATTTTTGTCTTTATAAAATTTGAAAATATCCTTCCTTAATGTATTTTGACTTGGAACCTTTAAAGTTGGTTAGACTGAATTACACAATAACCTGAATCTTTTGCTTTCAACCATAGGTAGTAGTTCTTCATCTCCAATAATCATAGTCGCCATCAAGATCCTTGATTTATTGTTATCAATAGTTGTTACGGTCAATTCATTCTTCCCTTTCTTAAGGTTAGGGGTCAAAAATGTTTGACCTCCTAAAACCATCTTCCTTCTGGTACATGGTTCCATTTGTCTCTTCAAATGAGACATTCCACCTTTCGAACTGCTTGAATATAACTTCTGACAAAACTTGCACTCTGCTTTTTCAATTCTGTGGGTCAATATAGTCTTATTAAAGTGATTCCAAATTTCAATTTTATATCGATTTTTAGTTGAACGTATATCCTCACTTGGTGTCGAAATAGAAATTTCCACTTCTATCTCCAGTACTAGATTAGAACTCTCAATTGAAGGATTATGCTCATCCATTTGACAAAAAACATATAAATACTTGAGGTTAGAAATAATCAACATATAAATGCTTGAGGTTAGGAAAAAATCAATATGAGCAATTGAGCATATCATTATTTAGAGACAATAAAAAACATGTTTAATGGCAATATAAATTATGTTAATATAAGAAGCAATGGTGAAAATATCATATGCTTATATACTTAGTAGTTAAAACATACATGTATAAATTATGTTAATATAAGAAGTAAATAAAGGAAAGAGCATATCATTATTTACAAACAATAAAAACAATAATGGTTGAAGTTAAAACAAATACATTAATAAGAATTAAGAAACTATATGTTTGTAGCTCATAACTCATATTAAGGAAAAGACATGCCATTAACCATGTATATGTTTGTAGCTCATATTAAGGAAAAGACATGCTTGATTTCATAGTCTATCAAAACTTACAAACCTACCATTTTATGATTATGATTATGATTACATACAAGGAAAAGATAAGGTAACATGTTGTTTACCTTCAGTTAGTTGATAGGGAGTAGATAAAGGTGCGTGGTGGGCGGGTTTCTTTTTAAAATAATCTAATAATTTGTAAGTAACATGAGGGGGAAGGGGTATTGGGACAATGTATCTCATACCATCTCTCATGCTTTATTTTTTAATGCAAATGTGAGATTTTACTTGCTAAAATACAAGGCTATATGCAATTGAAAAACTCATTAATTAGGCATGCGAATTTCGACAAGCAATGCCTGAAAACTTGAGATAATTTTGAATAAATGACAAATTCCCATAAAGAAAAGTACTCATCATTTGATTGAACAATGTGCCCTCAGATAATGAATAAGGCAGAGGAGTTGAGTTATCTTAAAACAATTTCTATTCTTTTGACTAAGTTAGAGACCTATATATGCTAAACACACTAAAGATCTTTTGTAAATGAAAAGTCATGGTTTTAATTTAGTAGAATAAAAGAGAAACATTGAAGTGAAAGATGATTTGCCCCGAGGTTGGATCTTTACCTGTCTTCCAATTCTAGATGTATTGCTAGGAACCAAACTCTCCATGCTTTAATAAATTAATGAACTTACTTTATTCTTAACTTGTAAATTAGATGGGTCAAAAACCTGAATATTAGTTGCACTTACTATAAAACTTGTTAATAAATATCAGCTAGCTAATTTGAAATAAAAAGGAAATTAAGAACAACATAATCTCTTAACATTTTACCATTCTATTATGCAAATATAGTAACACAAATTTATGAACTAAGCTACTTATGTAGGAAAGGTTATAGCAAGTAGACAAATTATTGACTAAATTTCACTTCTACAACAAACTTCATTTATGAACAAACAATCATAAACAAAACATTTTCTTTGAACATACACGATACATGCATTAAAAGGCTGGGGCATTTCATCAAACACTATATATACATTATCCCATATTCCCATTATTAAACATACAAAGTTCACAAATTAGCCAGATTAGTATCACCAAACCACAATAATCTCCAAACAATCAACTATTAATAAAAAACCAATTTGAGAAGGGAGATTACCTTATTAATAATAATACGTTGGTTAGTTAGTGGAATTGGTGACTTCATACTTACAACAATTGACGATAGAGGTAAGGAAAGGACAGATGACACGAAGAAGAAGAACGAAAGAAGAATGTGATTGGGTGAAGTGAAGAAGAAGAATAGAACAAATGATGCGAAGAAGAAGAAGTGAAGAATAGAAGAAGGATTGTCGTGACTGGGTGAGGCGGAAGGGAAGTAGGCGCGAGTTTAATGAGAAGCAAAACAACATTGTTTCTCTTCTATTTTTTTTAACTTGTACGTAACTTAAAAGACGTCGTTTTGCCTTCTATTTTTAAAGTTGTATGTAACTTAAATGACTTAAAAGACGTTGTTTTGCCTTATGTTTTTAGAGTTGTATATAACTTAAACGATGTCATTTTTCCTTTGTAGTTTTTTAATATAAAAATGATGTCATTTTTTTGTGGACTTTTGTTGGGTCACAGCCACAGGCCGAGCTATTTGGCTCAAGCCCAAGTCCTAACTATGCCTGGCCTGAGGTTGCTTAGGTCACACTCATTCGACTCATGGCCCAGCCCATGGCCTGATTTGACTAGGCCAGGTCGAGTTATTTTTATCGTCCCTAAAATAGAAACCTTAAGCATTAAGGAGCCTTTCCATACTATATTGAACCAAGGTATGTTTTGAGAGGTTTTATAGCTTTAAGGCAAGAAGAATTGGAGTACTCTCTATTGCTGCTAATAGAACAAAATATTTAATCCTTGGTGAAGGAATTTGGCAAATAACTGGGAAGGAAGACCTACATTCTATCAGCTCCTTTACTTGTGATCTTCCAATCATTTTGATTGATAATAAAAGAGACTTTGGTGTTGATAGTCAATTTACCAACCAACGTAGACAACTATTCACTTTTGATTAGTGGACTTTGAGGAGCCTAGTTGACAAACCAAAGCCAAAAGTCTTCAACATTATCGATTTCGATGAAAGGATAAAAAATGTGTCTTTGTCTCAATGTTTGGATGAATGGCCATAAATGCTCCTAGTTCTCTTCCAACTGTAAGAAACTAGTGTCATTTAACTAGTATTCGCTTATCCATTTGCTTTAAAGTTCCTCTTTGTCTTTAAAAATTCTCTAAGTCCTCTTGGCTACTATTTTTTTTTGAACTAGCTGGATTGAGACTAGCCCCAACTCTCTTTGTTTTCTCCATCAAGGAATTCCCATTTCATCTTAGCTCATTTGGATTCCTTAGCTTTCCTAGACCAAAGAAAGTTCTTCATGAATCTTTCAATTTATTTGTTGATCTCCTTAGGAATAACCAAATGTGAGCTCTAATGATTGTGTAGATTGTTCAAAAGTCCCTACTTATGAAAGGGATCTGTTCTGCCAAACATTAATTTTATTTTTCAAGGGGAAATTTTGAATGTTCAATCTTAATATATTCTTAAAGCTATAAATATTGGGGATATCACTAGAGAAGTATATATTGCTTTTTAGAATATTATTTTTCAAACCAAAAATTCTATAAAACTCCAAGAGAGATTTGTGCAAGATTGATATGGATTTTTAATCTAGAGCATAAAACTGAACTGAGTAAGTTATAATACCTTGCATTTGTAGTGAAAGGTGAAGTTATAATACCTTACATTTATAGTGAAAAACTAAGCTAAGTGAGTTATAATACCTTACATTTTGTTAAGTATTTCCAACTAGATTACAAACAGGTAAGGGCATAAAGGATCTCCTTGCCTTATCCCATTTAATCCTTTGAAAATTTTGGACGGGGAACTATTAGCGAGAACACTATAAGAAGGTATTGAGATACACTCCCTAATCTATGAGAAAAATATTAGAGGAAGAACAAATCACTTTAGATTGGTGAGAATAAAGCTCTAATTGATACTATCGAAAGCCTTAGAGAAATCCACTTTAATGACAACCTCTGATAGATTTTTTTGGTATTGTAGTCTTTCATCAACTCATAAACCAATAGAATATTATTTGAGATGGATCTATATGGATGAACGCACTTTGTGACTGATAAACCATAAACTTCTTAGGCTCCTTAAGTCTATTAGCCAATAGTTTTGCAATCACCTTGTACACTAAGTTGTAATAAGAAATATATTTGAAATTGCTTAGACAATTAACATAAGGAACTTTAGGAATCATCCAAATATAAGTGGCATTTAACTCCTTCAGCATCCTTCTAGAATGTAAGAATTCCTACACAACCTCCACTAGTAATTTACCTATTATGATCCATGTATATTGAAAAAAAAAATACATTGTATCCATCTGGTCTTAAGGCCTTTCTAGGATTGAGAGAGAAGAGGATATCCTTTATTTCCTAACTAGTCATTTACTGTTGGATCAGTTCCAAGTTGCATTGGGAAAGGGGAGGCCCAATAAACTTTACCAAATCTTGCAAATAGAACTCTCTAGATTTGCTTAAAGCTAACAATTCCATATAGTATTTAGTAACCATACCTTTAAAAAATGTATTGTCTGTCACCGGTTCATCATTGCTGTTAAGCAATTTCTAAATTTTATTAGCATTCCTTCTAGCCAGGATAAAATGGTGAAAGAATCTTAAATTAGTATCTCCTCTCTTTATCCACATGGCCCTTGCCTTTTGCAATAACATTTAATTATGATCATTTAAAACCTTGCTATATACCAGAAGTATCCTAGTTTCTTCATACTATAAATTCTAGTTCTAAGGTGAGAGGTAGCAAGCGATCTGGACTTCCTTTAGTTCATCTTTTTCCATTAGTAATCTCATTTCTATTATGGGACCCTTGGTTTAAAAAGTAACTTTATTTTTTCTCTTAGTAGCTAAAGTTTCCTTATGATCTAAAAAGATTTAAAGCCTTAGGAGTTACTATACCAAACTTCCTTGACCAAATCTATAAAGTCTTCCTCATTGGACAGGAAGTTGAAAAACTTAAAAGGAGAATTTATTTTCCTTATGGTGGAAAACTCTTTAACCTCATAGGAATGGTCTGAGCATAAGGGTGAACCAAACAAGATAAGGGAATTAGAGAAGGAACTCATCCATCTTTAATTAGGTAAAACGATGTCTAGTTTTTCCCAATTAAAGCTCTACCTTTTTCTTATTTCTCCATGTGAAAATATTCTCAAAATTTCAAGTCAGTTGCCTCTAACTTCGCAATCACCTTTTCTAGCTCTTTGCCAAAATTGGAGTGATTAACCTTATCCCCCTAAGCCTCAAATGAAAGTAATAAACATTTGAAATATCTAGCTATAATCTAAGGATTTTTCATCATGTTCTTTTATGAAACATAAGTCATCCCATAGTTTAGTTGGAAGCATAAATGATAGTCACCTTAATGAAGATTTTTGAATTTTCACGCTTACATAGAAGATGAACATACTGACCTGAGCATTTCTGTAAAGATACATGAACTTTCTCTATATTATAAGCAAACATAATTTTTCCATTAAAATGATGAATAATATTGAAACCATATTCTTAATTTTTACCATGAAACCTCATTGAATTTTGGAGTTTATGTGCCTTAATTATAGTCTCTAACATTCATACTATGATAGTATGTTTTTCCAAAATGATGTCTTTGTAGCCCATCTTTTATAGGGTTCATTCATGCCCCTAATATTCCAAAAAATCATCAAAAGTAGTGATACTTATTTGTCTACCCCATTATGTTTTATCCTCTTCGTACTTGACTTCTTTGTGGTAACAGAGTTGTCACTATATGTTCTCTATCTAAATTCCTTGACTTATCAATAAAGAGGGTCTCTAACTTATTATCTAGTCCAATCTCCTCTCTTATTTTATTTTTTCAACTTCTTGATTTGAGATATGTCGATTTTCCACTTCCTGAACATCTTGAGTATCCTTAGGCATATCTGATTGCTTCTCTTCATTCCTTGAGCTAACCTCCGTAGAAGGTGGAGCTGAATTCTCCTCAATTCCCATCAACTCAGCATAGCTCCTAATAGCAAATTTTTTTCCTGTTGGCTTCCATTATTTTTCTCCATCTATGTTTTCCAATTATAAGATAGATGGACTTCAATTTTGCAATGTTATAACAATCAATAGAGTTGAAAATTTGAATCCATTAAATGTCAACTTAAAGTAAAAGCAAATTCCTCTATTTTATTTTTATAGGAGTAAAGTTCTTTAAGAAATTTTCACAATTTTTTATAAGCACATATAAGTTCATTTAATAAGTTAGCACATATATTTTTTTAATATTTTTATAGATTCTTAAATTTTCTTATATAATTTTTTATAGTTACTTATGCTGTTTTCAAATAGAAAATTTTAAAGAGATTATACTAATTCTACAATATATTTATTTTTCTGTACTTAATATATATTTTGAAGCAATATCTAAAAATTTCTTCCAAATAAAGATAGAGTGACAAAGTGCATCAATGAATCTTTACCTTTTCGTTTCATATAACATAGAGTGAAGTAAGGTATTAACAATAATATGTGCTTAATTTTTGATATATTTAATCCATTACACTTAGTTATTAATGTCTTAAAATGTCTAAGACACTCACTTTAGTTCATATTTGATTTTAGGTACGATTTGGAAGAATAACAACTAAAGTGAGCTAAAAGCACACTCATTGAGCCATCTTCTCGATATTCATACTCTCTTGTCTTCATAGAGCAAGAAGAAGAAGAAGATTGTAAGAAGAGGAGACAAGATAGATCATGAAATGGAGAGTAAAGTATTATGGCTCACGACTAAGCAATTAAATGAATTGTAGGCATATGTAACATTTTAATCAAAATGTTACAACTGTAAGCATTGTCTCATGGCTATAACAATTAAAATATTATATGAATTACAAGATAGGAGGGCACTTTATGCTACCAATTTTATGACATGAATTGTAAGAATAAGCTAGCTATCACTTTAAAACTTAGTCTTGATTATAAAGAAAAATGTGGGATGGCTACAACATGGAGGAAAAAAGTCACATGCGTCACATTACCAAGAAGCCACCTGTCTCATTTCCTTAAAACTTAGTTTTTGGAATATATGAGATAGGATATATGTGACATTTGGCTGGAAAAAAATAAGTGACAGCTAGGAAAAGAAGAGAATAACAAAGAGAAGGAAAAATATAGGGTACACCTCACGTTATCCATTTGTCCCATTTTATTTAAAAATCGACCTTTTTGGAATATATGATAGAGGGTGATGGTTGGAGAAAAGAGGATGCCTTTTTGGGTAGAAACCAAAGAAGAGGAATGGTGAGAAGGAGAAGTTGTCACGTTTGAAGAATCTGGTATTTTATTAAAAAGAGAAGTGGGTGACAATAGGTTTTGGAGAGAAAAAACAATGAGACCTGATTCTTCTTCATTTCTGATTAGTTCCCAATAATAATGGCGAGATTCCTAGCTAATTCTTGGAGCTTGATGGAGAAGATGAAGGGATAACCCACCCAATGTTGTGTACAATTGATTTTGCTTGCATTCATATCCTGACTTTGGTTACAAATTCTTGCTTTTTTTAATCCAAATGTGAGATGAATTGAGTGAAAATTGTTGTGAATGTTGCATGACAAATGAAAATGGTTGAAGGGAATTTTTTGAGTGGTGACTAAACTTGTCATGACTGTGACAATTGTAGTCACGGTGGTGACTTAACTTGTCCCGAATTTGCACAGGGGTGACTAGTTATGTCACCACTATTGTCGGGGAGATGTTTAGTGGTTGCACTAAATTTAAGTTTGATAGTTTTATCTGTTTTTGCATACATTTTTGCCGTATTATTTCATAGAGTTGTTTTAGTAGTTTTCTTATTAATTAAATATTGTTCTCATTTGGTTTGTGTGAGGAAGGAGGTCTCAAAAAAGCAAATTAGCTCCATATATTGATAACGTGCATTAGATAAGAGGACCTCAAAGGGATTTTGAAGTCAATCTCAAGGAACCTAAGCATGAAGATCAAGAGATGGGTGAAAGGCAGCCGGTAATGGTGTCTACCAAACTAGTAATTGGTATTGCCCCTTTGTGTATACGTCTAGGAGAGGCAGCCACAAACTATGAGTTGAAGGCAATTTACTACACATGTTGCCATCATTCTATAGGGTTCCCAATGAAGACCCTTTAAACTTACTCTCTAGAAATTCCCGTTGGATGGCCTAAATGAAGATTAACTTAGGATGAGGTGCTTCCCATACATATTGAAAGATTGGTCCAGGGCATGATTATTGACCCTTGCATCGAATTGATTGATTATATGGGAGGAAGTGTACAACAAATTAATGGGAAAATTCTATTCCTATCAGAAGACTTCTGAGTTGCAGACAAAGATAGCTACCTTCACTCAGATGGAGGGAGAGTCATTCCATGAGGCATGGAAATGCTTCAAACTTTTGCTAATATAGTGTCCACACCATCATTTTCCACTTTATATGCAAAACCAGTTCTTTTACGATGGATTGACACAACAATGTCTATACATGATGGACAATACAATAGGAGGAGCTATGGGAGAGAAGACTGCTGAAGAAACATATGAAATCTTCAAGATGTTAGGAGCAAATTCTCAACAAAAAAGTGCGAGAGGGAGAAGAGCTGGAGTTCATGAAGTGAGTTCAAATCAATAAATGACGATGCAATTGGCGGAGTTGATAAAGCATGTAAAAATGCTAACCATAAGGCTACCCCAAAATGTTCCAAGTAAAGAGATTAGGTAGAACTTATAGTCATGGAGCTAATTTTTGTTCGTATTCTCTTGAATCTTTTGTAGGTGCGAAAGAACTAGTGACGTCACTTGAAGGTTGTTAATCAAGGGTACGAAATGATCCATATTTAAACACCTACAACTGTGGTTAGAGAAATCACCCCAATTTTTTGTGGAAGACCAGCAATCACCCCGTGTAACCCCAACCATAATATCATAATGTTTAGAGGCAAAACTAGTTTCAAATTCAATCCTTAAATCAGAATCTATCGACCAAGCCTTCAATGGAGGAAAGTCTAAATGCATTTATTCAGGTAACAACTCAGAATCAAGAAACAAAAAAGATAAAAGATTCAACTCTTTGGAAGCATCTGTAAGGAGGATTGAGACTCAAGTAGGGTAACTGTTGGATCTCGTTACCGAGACCCAACTTTTTGGAACATATATCTTGAACTGAAAACCCTGAGGGATCACTTGCTGTCAAACCATCATGGTGGTGAGCGTACATTGGTCATACCTCAAAACACAAATGTACTTCATCATAAAAAGAATCTTAACTTGAATTTCTAGTACCTCAAATTTCCAATGGTCCAAAAATCCCCTCAATTTACAACAAAAATAAAGGAAATTATACCTTAAACAAAGGACCACGTTCATTCCTAAAATCAATGTTGCCCTCTTTTGAAAAATCAAACATTCATCAACTTTTTCATGCATGTCCGTTAAACGGACATGCGTGTCCGTTTAACGGACTCGAGCTTGGGGTCACTTTGACCCGAGGCTGTCCGTTAAGCAGACATGGGTGTCCGTTTAGCGGACATGCACTGGCCTAAGGGTATCAATCCACCCGTAGCTGTCCGTTAAACGAACATGCGTGTCCGTTTAACTGATATGAAGTGAACAAGGGTGATTTCTCACCCGTAACTGTCCGTTAACGTGTCCGTTTAACGGACATGAGGTTTTTCAAAACCCTCATGCCACTTCATGCTAGCTCAAAACCTGCTTCAAACCTCATATCTTATAAAGTTCATCCATCCACGCCAAAACACTTTATCAACTCTTAAACATTAACCTCAATTCATCCAATTCCCAAACCCTAATGTAACAAGAATCATCAAAACTATATTAACTAACCATTCATTCATGCCATCTCAAAAACAATTTCACTTAGTAATCTACTTGAAACCTCCATAATCCTTTATTTCAACACCCAAGTATCATAACATCTATGCCATTGAGTAGTTCAAGAGATACCCTATGACTTCCAAGGAGACAAAATCTCTACTTTTACCCAAACTT
>JANZLX010000005.1:28804401-28829436 GCA_025531955.1 Erythroxylum orinocense
CATTTCGTAGCTCTCTTACTCCAAAGATGGTGGAGGCTCTTGTTTGTGGACAAGATTGGTTAAGAAAATCACAAGCTCCTCTTTACGTGGAAGAGAGACTTGAAGAACTTAAGCAAATTGAATCAGGTAATCTAATTTACTTTACCTTGTTTAAAACTTCTTTTTTCAATTAAAAAAGAAATAACGAGTCTAACTCTTTTTATTTTTTATTTTCTACAGATGTGGTTTCATGTATAACAGTGAATTATCCTACTATTCTATTCGAAGAATAATTATTTAATAATTTATCTCTTTTTTTTAGTATAGATCTTTTATAAGACATTGTTTGGCTTATTTTTACTTTTCTTGGGTTTAACATAATGGATTAATCTTTGATGGATTTTATATGCATACTTTATAAATAATTTGTATTTTTACCAATTATTTTTATAACTTTTTGTTATATATATTGATATGAATAGGTTTTGGTTACCCTGAGAACTGAACCTGAAAATAGGTTAACCGATCTTATAGGTTCTTTAGGTTCGAACCTGACATTCAGGTTCATGAAATTGCCGAACTTGACATTCAGGTTCAGGTTTAGGTTATTTATGAATGGGTCAGGTTACCCTACCATGAACACCTTTACATTTCTTCCATATTGTTGTTTTTCCTATTTTAGTTGCATTTTCATCCAATTTCTTCTCCTTTAAGTGTGCTTCTTCTCTATGGGTTCCTCTCCTACAAATCAACTGATTTAGCCAAAGATTGTTACTTTTGATACCGCCTCCTTAAGATCTAATAACTACACGCAATTCACTACTACAAAAAAAAAATCATAATTGACAACTTTCCTAAGAGTCATCCTGTTGTTCAAGCACACTTTAAGACAATGGGAGATTTATACTCCTTATTACAAATCATGATACCTTTTATATTGACATTTCCGACCTAGATTATTTATATTTTTGTAGGGAGTTCATCCTCAAGTTATTTGTATTTTGTACGACTTTGGAGTTATAAATGTTATTTATCTGACAAATTCTGAATTTCTTGAAATCTTTTTACTTTCCAAACGGATTCAAGTAGGAGTTAAGGATTGTCATTTGAATAATCCTACAATAACACCTAAAGATACTCTCTTATTAAAAATATTGTTTGCTAGCCTCGATTTTCATGAAAATCAGAACATTTTCCTATCATGATAGATACAAAGTTAAGAAGTAAATTCTCTAAGTTTAGTGAGACTGAAATCCATTATCGGAGAGGAATCAGAATAAAAACTATTATTTCCAGCATAGAGGCAGCATTTAGAAAAAGATTCTAAGCCTATGTTGGAAAAAGGAATTTTTGCTCTGTAATAATAGCCCCTCCTAAGAAAACACCAGTGGCTACTGAAAATTTTGTCAAGATAAAGTTTAGCACGATTGAATGAGGAAAATTAGGTCTAGTCTCGAAGCTCAAAGACGATTTTGACACCTCAAAAAGCATATCGAAAATATATGTCCTGCCTGTGCAAGTGGTGTCAAATCTTTTAAAGGAAAAGAAAAGGATCAGACTTCGGAAGTTTGCACTTATTCGGACTAGCCAATGAAACAAAAGATATGTTTCAAAATAAGATAAGTGGAACAATATGTCAGTCCAATAGAAATAGAGGAAATATCTTATAAATAAGGATGGATATGAAAATGGATAAAAATATATATATTTTTTAAGTTCGGATTTAACATCCTCTTGTATGTATAAATAAGCCCCTTTAGTGAAAGAGGACATAAATTTTTTTAATATCTTCTCACATTTCCTTGTATTCTCTACTATGAAATAAAAATGTCATTTTGCAGAAACAATTTATATTTCCATCTTAAACTCTTACTTTTCTCCTACATTATTTAGTTTACGCCTTAGTGTCGAAAATGAATTAAGGTTGTGCTAGACTTTGCTGTCAAAGGTAATTACCTTTTAAGGTTTGAGCCAAAATACTCGATAAAAGACTTGATGAAAACTCAATGAAGCTATGGTCAAAACATGTATATTGGACCCTTTAAGTTTGGAATTATAATTTTGTTTTGCATATTATTAATGACTTCTTATTTTTCTAAAAAAATTTCTATATGGATTATCTGGATTAGATCTAGATTCTATAAATGAAATAATTAGTACACTCTTAGTGGAGTGTAATATCACCCTAACTTTAGAGTGTGTCTCAAAATGAGATGAAATTGTTAGAGAAATATGGAATAATTATATTAAAGAGAGTTCTAATTGATTTGTATTCCTTTTTGTTAGTGATACTACTTTTATGTTTTAAAGTATTGTAGCATGGTGAACATCTTCTATTATTTATTTAGAATGAGTTAATATAGTTTTTATCTTTTATAGTCTCTTATTATATAAAATTGATATGTCAATTTTTAAATTTAATATAATATTGATACTTTTTAATTTCTAATGATGACAAGAATTAAATAATTTAAGCATATAATTTGATAAATTAAATGTACTATTAACATCTAATAGTATAATAAAATAATAAAAATAGGATGATAAATTAAACTAGCTTTAGTTTTCATTTTTTATAAATATCAACCAAATAATTTTTTATTTTTATTTAAAATGTCAATAAAACATATTTGTATTTTTTAACAAAAAGTTTCAATAAAAAATTTCAATAGGAAAATAGATGTAGAGCCTAAAGACTTCGTAGTTTGAAATTGTTAGTTTATTTGAACTTAAAATATATATTTAAATATAATATGTCAACAATTAATTTATTTAATATTTTATTATAATTTTATAATAGATTAAATTTTAATATAAATAATTTATTTAAAAAATATAAATATAAATTAAAATTTTTTAGTTTTGCATTTATGGACTTCGAGATATTAGAGGCTTGTGCTGTGCGGACTTTGACTTTAAAAAGTTTTTACTAAAGCCTTGGTCGTTCATGTTTAGCTAAAGATGTGAATTTACTAAGTGAGCCCTTATCTCTCATATTATTTGCACTCTGGCATTCCTAAAATAATATTTATTGCACCCTAATATTACCAAAATAACATTGTACTCTGAAAATAATAACAATGATAGCAATATGATTTAGTTAGGCATTTTGTGAAACTTTAAGGTAAAAATCACAGTTTTAGTTGATATTTAAAGAAATCATTTTTTATGATCTAAGTTATCTAGTTATAAAATAAAATAGGCTAAATTTATAACTCATATACTGAAAACTTAATTTCGTTAGAATTTGAAAATATTAACATATAGATAATAGCACAGACTAACTTAGACTCTTTAGAAAAATTAAGGAGGTTGTACCGTGTACCATTATGTCTTGGGGACTAAAATTTGTTTGCTAGTTTAGAGTTATGATTTCGATCAATATGTTAACTACGAAAACTGGGTTCTGCAACTTTAACATATAATATACATTATAGGTTATTATTTTTACTGTACCAGGCTTGACTGGCATCCCAAACTATATAAATTTACAAATTTCATGTTTCTCCATTATTCGTTCATATATTTCTATTTTCCTTCATCTATCTTATCATTCATGGAAAGATCTATTTACCATTAAATCATCCTAAAACTATAGGATATTTATGTTCAAATAGATTATTAATGGACTTCATACCCAATGTTGTGAATATCATACCGATCATGATACTGAATTGGGTTTATTGTACTGGTGTTAGTCAATATCGGATACCGTTTTGGAGATTTTTTAAATTCATGAAATAGTCTAATTTTTAAATTTATGAAATAGTCTATGAATTTTTTAAAAAATTGCAAAATAATTCATTAGCATATTATACTGCATATTTTATAATTTTATATCAATTATATCTCCAAAAATCATAACAATAAAAATTTAAAATAATAACAATTTATTTATTTTATTAATAATAAATTTTAGATATTTCACATATAAATAATAACCGCAATTAATGTGAAAAAATAATCATCATAAAAATATAAAATTAAGAACAATGAAAAGTATTTAAAATATTACAATTTCATCATATAATAAATAATAATTACATCAAAACATCAAATAAAAAGAACAATAAATTTCCTTAACTCTTTAACTATTATAATTTACAACAAGAGTTCGTGATGAGGAAACAACCAAGTAGAAGAAAGATCTGAAACAAAAACAATCACAATTACGTTGCATATATAGAATTTAACATATACATCAAATATAAGTAAAATTAAAATAAAAGGATAAACAAAAATATGGAACTTCATTCAATCGTCTAGGGGGATACCCACTATAACTGCACTGACTTCAATTATCATTTGGTACAAAACCCTCATTATTGAGAGGAGCCTCGTCATCATCATCATTCAAATTCAATGTATCAAATAACATGTTAATGCTTTCCCATCCGAGATTATCTTCCAAGTCACTCACATTTACCAAACTTGGTTCCTCAGAAACCTAACTCACCAAAAACTGATATTAGCAATGCAAATCGGATCTATTGAACTACTTGTTCTATTAAGAGTCCTAGTAAATAATCAAACTTAATTATTAAAAAACTATAAGAAATTATATCCAAGTTAATAATGATAATAACATGCATTTCCAGAAGTTTTAAATTGTAACGAACAAAGACTAAGTCATTCAATATCTTATGCTCTAATCTATTCTTTTTCTTGGAATGGATACATTCAAATGTTCTCCAGTTCTTTTCACATCCTATTGCACTCACACATTGATTTAAAATTTAAACTGCAAACCTTTTCAATTACATAACATCAATTCCGAATTGATCCCTCCATAAAACTGTAAGTCATAAGATAACAAAAGTAATGTTATAAATAAAATAAAATGATAATTAATTTTCAACAAGTAAGAAAAAGAAAAAAGCTAATACCTGGAGAAAGTTTTTAACTTTTTTGAATAACAATTGACATCCTAAAATCTCCAAAAGATCACTTATAAAATTATATTTATGAGCTCAAGATATCTTGCTTCATCATATATGCAACAACTGTTGTAATAGCAGCTTTCTTTGTGAAACCTGGTCTGAAATAGACATTAGGATTCAAAAATGCCCCAGGTGTAAAAAAATAGAGAGTAAAATTGTCTTTCTCATCTGTCATTGATGATTGCAACATAAGGTGTGTATAAAGAAGGTTTTTTCTTCAAATTGACCTTAATTGTTTCCTTTGCCCTGTGAGGCCGCCCCAAACTATACCTTAGTAGGAATGTGTCGTGGCTATAAAAGTATATGTAATGAGTATTAACAAATATGAAAATGAGTGCTTAGTATGGGACATAATCGGTATTAACAGAATTATTAGGCGTAATTCGGTAATTTGCATTAATTGTATTATGCATGCATAAATATAAATTAATCGTGGGTTAAAATGATAAATGAATTAAGATGGCATGCAATTATAAGGAATAAGAAAATGGTGTGGCCAAATTGTAATTAATGAAAATTGAAAAGTATAAACCAATGGGAATTAGCCACTCGTCACTCTACACATCATAAGGTTTACATATAAATACGAAGAGGATGAGATGAGGCCAGCCCTAACACTCAAAATTTAAGCTCCTCTCTACATCAAAATTCGTACTAAATTTGATCTCCAAAGGGAGATTTTGAAAGAAACATAAGAAATTGGTGTATTTGAAGTCTAAGGTAAGTTAATTCCATGTATTGATATGAAAATTAACTCGTTCCATACATCTTCTTCATCTAGGGTTTTTTTTTTTATGTGTATGTAATTGTTGAAGATGAATTTTGAATAGGTGTGTTATATGTAGAGGAGGAGAAGATCAAAGACAAAATCAAATGGAAGTAAGTGGAGTGAAGAAAAAGTTGATTACTCCTTCAAAAGGTATGGGAATTTTGATATGTTTGCTTAAATTTATGAGTGTAATGTGAGGGAAATTGGTAAAATAAGTATTCCATAGGCAAATGGGATGTTTTTGGTTAAATTGGATGTGTTTTTGCTTTGCTCTTACTTGATAAGACCGAAGTTCATTGATTTGGGATGTGTACCTAGCTGAATGGATACGTTCCACTGAATAGACTTTTGTAATTTAGCCATATCTTGGCCTACAGACCTCCAAATTTAAGATTAAACTAGAGACATAAGCCTAAAACTTTCATGAAGGAACTGAAATTTGATTATGCTTATAAGATTTTTGAATTCTGGCTTGAAGTTGAGTTATGGTTGCTCTCCCTATTTTAAAATAGCCTGCAGTGTTTTGAATATAACTCCCAAAATACTTAACCAAATTCTATGAAATTTATTTCAATAAAAAATTAAGATATAGAGGAACATTTTTCTAGAGACCATTTGCCTAAAACCCCAGCTTTTAGGTCAAAATGGCCATACAGAATGACCTAGAAATCTATTCCAAGAAAAGCTGGAAATTAGCCATGCACGGCTGCAAGTGTGAGGGCACAACCGTGCATAATACATTCTACCCAAAAAGTACGCCATTTTGATACAACATGCATGGCTACACATGAAAGGGGTGTAGTCGTGCATCACCCCATTGTACTCCAAACATGAATTTTCCCCACCCGAATGCTACCGAACTTCATCCAAACCTTTTCAGATGTCAATGGAACATAACAAATACATTTATAATGGTAATATGAGACTCATCATGAATGTAATTTGTATATAGCTTAATGATTTCATTTTTGTATTATTGAAAATGAATATGATCATAAAGCATATTAAATAAGATTGGGCATGATAAAAGTTTTCAAAATATAATGTAAGCATAAGGGAATAAGTTTGTGTGTTATAAATTTGTTACTCAATAATGTGATTCTGAAATGTAATTATAATGCTCTAATGATTAGTTTTAACCTACCAAGTCTTGGTTGTGGGTAAATAGACATATCTAAAAGGGTCTGCAGTTGCTTCTGTTCTGAGACACTATGATGTATTCTGTTTTAGAGACTTATCTCTCTTTTATTTTAGAGAATTACTTCTCTTCTATTTTAGAGGCTATTTTCTCTTCTGTAGCGATCAATCATAGGTATCTTCTGTTTTGTTTCCCTTACCCATGTCTGAACAAATTAGCAGTTTTGATATTTGTTTTGTCCTGATGCAAAATTACATTATAAACAATCTCTTAATTTTATAGTCAAATATTGTTATGTTTATTAAGATATTTCATTAATTTTATTTTATAATTTATTTCCCATCACTTAATGCCATGAATCATTTGCATGTGAATGTTAGGTGATTGTTGTGAGTAGTCTCCATCTTACATCATTATTCACCACTAAGCTATATACTTAGCACGGTAGTTTTTTCTCTATGTAGGTTATGATAAACAGGGTTAATTTTGGGACAACCGTAATGGCCAAAGAAGGACGTGTAACATTTTGGAAGATTTTGTATCTAAACATTGTGTTGTAATCATAAATATTAAGAAGGAATTTTGTAGTAAATGCTTGTAATACTTAAGAAGATTTCAATTTATAAATGGCCTGTAATAACTTATGATGAGATTTTCAATATAGGGATATGATATGTGTAATTTATGATTTGTATAAGCCACTGTGAAGTAAGTAAGAAAGTTTATTAACACGAGCAACTATTTGAATTGTGATGTATGTTTGTCCTATCTCTGGGGATTGTTAGATTGTCTAGGTCTGTTTTGTGTGCATCCATATATCCTCATAGGGGGTATTAGGGTGTCACACGCTCTCTCAATGACAAAAAAAAAAACTCATTGTTGCCTTTCTATTATTATCAGTCAAATGAAACACCCTCACTAAAAGCTCATAAACTCATATTATAAATTGGCATTGCAACCAAAATTCAATGCCTTTAAGTATAATTTTATAAACTTCCAATCCAACATTAGACTTAGCATTCTGATATGCAACTCACTTATCACTTGTCAACATTTGTCTCAACTCTTTCTTCATCGTAATAAAATACTGAAGTGATAAGAAATTCATTGCAAATCTTGTTACAACAGGATGACATAAATTTCTACCGTTGGTAAAAGTCTTTCCCATTAAATTCAAGACCCATACACAATTATAGATGAACTTGATCATCTTTTTGGCTTTCTACAAAATCTCATCAATGATAGGAAAATCTATAGCATCCCCTATATTTTCCAGTATTAAGATATTTTCCAGCATTAAGTCAATGCAATATATAACACAAGGAATCTAAAAAAAAGTATACTTATTTTGTAACCTTCTTCCTGTCACTTTATAAGCGGAATCATTGTTAGTTATAAACTGAATAATATTTTCTGGCCTTACATCATTCAAAACTTCATCGAATATCTCAAATCAGTATTCCTAACAAGGTTAGATGTATTAATAGACTTCAAAAACATTAATTCATTTACAAAATAAACAAAAAATTAATAATAGGCTCATGTTTCCTATTTGTCCAACCATAATACATGATTGAACACTAATAAGTAGCTCAATACATTCTTCTTTCTCATAAATAATATTTCATTTCATAAACTAAGCAACTCAAAAGTTTACCTATGTAGTCATCAAAAGAAGGAGTTTTGTATCCTGGACCGTAAGAGGCTGTAGCATCCACCATAGGCTGATAATAGTAAGATTAGGAAGCATTGAATGTTGCACCTGTATAATATCACCATCTAGTCATTGTCATATCAACATTGTGAGTTGCATCTCTTAATTGCATGGCACTACGAATTGAAGGCTAGGCTCTAGGAGTTGTTCATGGTGTAAAAAAATTAGTCATCTGTCTTCTTTTTTTCCTAACATCAAATCCAGATGCAATATTCACTTCTTACTGGGAAGGAATACTACCACTACCACTCTCACCTTCAACATTTCTACTATCATCATGAACACTAGCAAACAAACTTGCACTACCAATTTCATAATTTAATCTCTCCCTTCTATCTTTCTTGTGTTGATATTCTTCAAGTAAAGTTTTCATTTGTCACTTCACATCATTGCTTTTTTTTTAACAGAGTTCCACATCTCCTTTAACTCTTAAATGTTTCTTTAATTAGGTGATTCCTCCACCTTTCAAATTACTGGTACAAAACAAGCGAATAGCATGGCATCTCAAACTGGGGACCAATGTCTCAAACTAGAGACCAATATAACATGAGCCTAAGTTGAATCATTGTATCTTCCTAAAGTGGTTTGATCATGAGTAATTGAATTTCCTTCTATTTATCTATAAAAATAAATGAAGGCATATATCAAAATAAAGAACACATAATTTCATTACAAAATACGCATGTCCATCTTATATAATATAACGCATTTTGTATAATTACATCATACACAATTCAATTCCATCCAACACAATTCACCATAAGTCAAAAACTAACAATTCATGTATTCAACATACATAATTACACAAGCATACAATAGTAACATTGTCTCCACATTTCTATCTACGCACATGATATATATGTTATACCATCTAAGAGTTGTCTACTTTAATTATGTTGAAATATATGATTGATAAATATGAATATATGGTGTAAAAATGAAATAATGAATCTAAAGATGCAGAGTAAATATATATCACTCCTATTGTACATTGGATGCAAAATAATAATAACTTGAATGTTCAATGCAATACTCTTTAAAATAAGCATTAGATAGCACAATCCTCATGTGGTGTAAAGTCATTAGTTATGTTGATTTTATAAACTCTTATTATAACAATAAACAAAGGTTTTGTAGTGTCGTGAATATTGATAAACATGAGAATATTATTAGGACTTGTATATTTAACATATTTATAGGTCTTAGGACTTAATTAATATGATTATTTTGATGTTCCTAACCAGGTAACTTGATTGTGATATCTTAAATATAAGGGAAATTGTTAAAACTTAATTTCCAACAATTCAACCATCGCATTTCACATTTCACAAAACATGCATAAACAACTTTCATTTTCAACAATTTCAATCATCACAAAACATACATAAACAATTTTTTAACAATTTCTAACAATTTTAATTCAACCATTATAAAACATATATAAACAATTTCCATTTTGAACAATTTCCATATCCAACAATTTTATTTCCAATAATTTCAATCCAAACATTACAAAAAATACATAAATAATTTCTATTTCCAACAATTTCAACCATCACAAAACATACATAAATAATTTTCATTTCCAACAATTTCAATTCAACCATTACAAAACATATGTAAACAATTTTCATTTCTAATAATTTTCATTTCCAATAATTTCAAACAATTTCATTTCAAACATCACAAAACATATATAAATAATTTCTATTTTCAACAATTTCAACCATCACAAAATATATATAAACAATTTTCATTTTCAACAATATCAATTCAACCATTACAAAACATATATAAACAATTTTCATTTCTAACAATTTCGAACAATTTCAATTCAAACATCATAAAACATACACAAACAGTTTCCATTTCTAAATTCCAGCAATTTCAATTCAACCATCACACAACATATGTAAACAATTTTTATTTCAAAAAATTTCTATTTCCAACAATTTCCAAGAATTTCAATTTAAACATCATAAAACATACATAAACAATTTCCATTTCCAACAATTTCAATTTTCAAATTCCAACAATTTCATTTCAAAGAATTTTTAACAATTTTAATTGAACCATCACAAAACATACTTAAACCACCAAATATAATACAATTGTTTTTCAAATGTCAAAGGAAAAAACACACCTAAAAAATCAGGAATCCAATTTGATGTCGAGTCAGGTCGAGTTGGATCTGGATTTATTTCAAATATGGCGATTCCAAGTGCGGTTGACGGCTGGAAATGTTCCCGGAGATCAGTGGTGTGAACGGTGGACAACTAGAACTCTAGAAGGTAGTGGCATGGTGCGATGGCGTCGCCAACATGGAGGAGACCCGAGACTCCAAGAGTGCTCACTGCCTGATTGGTGCAGTGGTAGGCCGATGGTGTCATACTTTTGCCGTGGTGTGGTGATCGTCGCTGGAGGAGTGGTGGCAACAGTGAGAGAGAGAGAAAAAGAGCCAGCCAGTATTTTGAATACCGTCGATACTATAACATATTCTTTCCTACCATTTTTTGGTTAGTACATCAATACGGTACAAAATTAATAACGTTGCTCTAGACACTACTGGAACCTAAGGTGTCGTACGATTACTAGAAACATAAATTTGAAACAGAAAATAAAAAACTAGAATTATAAATTTAGAAATCAGTATATGAACTTGGTTTTCAACGTATTTTGGGTTATAATGTGAATGGAAATAAGAATTTTTTTAAAAAAAATCTTCCATTTCATTACAGGTGACCAAATGAGACCATAGTCGGTTGAAATCTGGGACAGCCGATTTAATAATGACAAAGTTTAAAGTTATCATTCAAATTTTGTATATAAAGAAGTTGATAATAATAACAAAATTTAGCATATTCAGAGATTCAAGATTTTTATGCAACATAACAGCCAGCGACTGTGATATCAACCCTTCAAAGTTGGAACACATTTGCACGCATACAACTATTGAAAAATAATTCAGGAAGCTCCATCATACGTATTACATAACATGACGTTCCTTTCTGTCAATATATCAAAAGTCACCTCATAAAAGCAAGGCCATAAGAAGTTGGTAGAAGTAAATGAATTAAGTGGAAGCAGTCTGACTCGCACAATTATCATCATTCCAGCGCGATTTTTGCTGCCACTCCAAGCACAAGTTAGATTTCTCAGTAACTGAAATTTTTTTCCTTTTTCAACTTTCTTACAATGACTAAAATTAACCAGCAAAGAACCTGAGAATAGAAAAATAACCTCTTCATCTCTTGTACCTCTCAACACATTCCCTCAAAATCTGGATGGAGAACTCTCTTAAACTGATTTAGTAGTTTATTCTCAGTCTATTTATTCGTTCGCTCCACAACTCAAGGACTGCAAAGGTTTTTAAGATCCTCCTCTTTTGCATACCAGCCGGGAATAATTTTTGATACGTGGGGATAAAGATCCTTGTAGGAATTTCTAATTGTACCTTCAGCAACTCCAGTAGCCAGTGAGATATCTGCATCATTCACATCCTTAACATCAAATCAAAACACACGGATACCAACTTTTCATCTAGAGATACTAGTAACAATACTGAAATTCATTTTCCAAATGTCAAGTAGTCCTTATATTTCACAACAGGATTTTCAATTAAAAGACTTAATCCTCATTACAGACTTCGAGAACTGAAGACAGACCAAAATCTCCCCTTCATCCCTGAAGACCAGATAGATGTCATGGCAGTCAAAACTCTGAATGCATAAGAAGATAACTGATTTCATGCCAAAAACCGAAAGCTAATAACTACAAATCCCCATTGACTTAAATGCTTGATAGTTAAAAGATGCTATCATGGTCAAATTCAAAAGATGCACAGCTTCTCTGCAAGGAATTTTGAGTAGAGAATTTTAGCAAATCCATGAGACCATTTTCTGTTAGTTAGAGTATAGATGACAGAGTTGCAGTGACCTTATAATGTTCTGTGGCCAATTTATAACAAGGTTCATGCCCAGAATTAGCTTATAAACGGCAATTTAAAGATTAAAATGCTGAGTTAGTATCTTGATAACTAATATGTAAACTATTTTAACATGAAATTTCTATAAGCCCCCAGCTTAGCAAGGATCTCGCTCAACTCAATTCACCATTGTCTCAAGTTGCACCCTAAAACAGAAGGACTTACATGCCAGGATTTTTCAGTTACTTTTTTCCTATTCTGTTATTAGGAGATAAAGAAATAATCTTTGGCAGAAATCAGTAACTAGATATAGCACCTAAATGAAGCAACTGCAATCTTAATTTCAAATATTATTTTCATCCAATCAATTAATTTTCCCGTTAGACAGTCACAGAATCTAGAATCATCAAACCTCGGAGGAGCTTCTTATCATCTGAAAGCTGAGTTATAATATATATTACTGCTGCTGCAATTGAGATAGGGCTCCTCCTGCAAATTGAGCCAACCAAAAAGGTTATTACAGAAATTCCAAAGAACAAGTGAAAAGACTGTTCAAGTAAGTTATTCATATTTTAAACATGTCAATATAAACAGTATCAACATAGACAAAAATCAATGTTGAAGGATTTGCAGAAAAAAACAAAATTAGAGCATTACTACTTCCTCACTCCTTTCCCCCATCTCCTCACCTACACGCCTTTCCAAGGATCAAAAGAACATTTTAGCAAGAATGTCAATAGATCAGTTTCCACTCCACATTTCATGTTTGTTATTCCAGTCAACATTCTACTAAACCCCTGAATTCTCAATTCGAGAGATGTTCAATGAATTCCTAGGCAGTGAATTCATACCATCCACTACTGCTTTCCTTTCAGCGCTCTCCAACATTTCAGCTTATCTCATACATGTCACACTAAACATCCCAATTGTTATTAACCATATAGGGAAAGAGAAAAGAACCTGCCACTAATAATGGGTCATATCCACATCACAGGCAACTATTTCTGTCTTCATTCAATAAACAATTACACTTTTTAAAATTGAGGGAAGTATGATAAAAAAAAAAACATATGAGACATTATATATACCTTATATCAAACTCTTCTGACTTCTGGACAGCTTCTTGGGCAGCTTTAACTGCCTGATTATTCATACCAAGATTGGAACAGAACCGCCTCTACAAATGATTTTGGCCAAACATCAGAAAAACACTAATAAGCATTTCCCTCAATAAACATTTATGTGTCACGGATAAGAAAACTACAGGCATAAACTCAAATATATAGTAGACAGAAAAATGTGAACCCACCATGAAATCCCCAGCATGTATTGTTCCCATCTCAACTGACTGACCAGTTTCCAACCCCAGTTGTTTAACTATGTATTCTTTTGCTCGACCAATTTCCTTCTTTGTGGCTCCATTGGCAACAGAGCAAATTTCTAGTTAAAGTTCACAGGTTCAGGAAGCTCAAATACAAAGCCAAACATAAATCAGGAAGCATACAGATGTTAAAAGAATCTTAGGCTGTACCCTTAACAGTGCGTGGCTTGTCCTCTTGTCGACAAGCAATATAGAGACAAGCAGCCAATAAAGCATCCTGATTTCTGCCTCTACTGGACTTTTGATCTTCAACTTTCTTATAAATCTCATTAGCTCGATCCTTCAATTATGTCAAACAGATTATTAAGGAAATACAGAGTTGTAAGAAGAAGCTGACCTATATTATGGTAGGCGCGATGAAGTTCCACAAAAGAATGATTAAAACAAAGAATGGCTAAATATTTGGCATTTTCTAAAAGTATTTTTGGGGTTGCAAGACATAGAATGAAATTTGAACCCAATTCCATTTGCTATTTCTGTTCCATAACACTATGGTGAACCAATACCATTTTATTTTGTTAGACTTCTCTAATGAGAAGATATTTGTACTCGATGATTAATCAATTTAAAGACCAAAATATAAAATGCTTTATTATGTTCAAACAAACCCGAAAATCAATCTTTTTTACGACAAAGAATAGAAACAAAGATGTATCTCATAATATTCCGAAGCCAATAGAAGTTGGTAGAAGAATTGAGAACTATAACAAAATTTATCTTTACACAATTTGACCATCTTCTACATTCTAGTTCAGTGCAAATCTGATGTTGAAAATTCACTATATTTTGACATCCAAGTGAAATAATATTGAGAATTTGCTTGCTTTCCAATCTAATAATAGTTGTACTTTGGAAGGTAAACATTAATAAGGATTATGCAGCCGAGTGATCTGAAAGAACTATTATTTAGCATTTATTCAAAAAGATCTCATTGATTAATGGAAATTCAATAGTAAAATTAAGCTGGCAGTGGAAATAATTGTAATTGCCAATTACAAATTCTATATATTATTTATATCATAGCATTCATTAGCAAATGGTATTTTCCACTTAAAATTCATAGAGACCACATCTGTAGAAATAAACATAAAACAGCAAGCAGCATACCTTGATAGTTGCAACAAGGCCCAGCCTGCAACACAAATTTCACAAAATTAACCGCAAATTTTCAATAGCGTAACTCTCAAATACTTCATGTGCATCAGAACCTATATAAGCATTAAACAATATTAAATATTGTATTATCAATCACTAGAGTTTATAGATTACAGTCATCATAACTTACCCACTCTTAATAACATACAGCATACAAATGCCAACGAAAAGAACTAAACATACAGGTTTTAGATCAGAAATCAACTAATTGACTCAAATCAAGCTGAAGAAGAAAAGCAGCTTAGGCCCCTCTCAGAACACCAGAGTTGACAGATGCAAGAGAAACAGGCAGGAATTTGGAGTATGTCTTGATTCAAAGGGGAATATAAACTTCGCAATGTACTGAAATTGCCAAATATAAACCGCCCTCTACAAGTTGGTTCAACTTTTTATCATCATTTCAAAGACCATGAATTTCAATCACACAAAAATAACCCAAGGTTGAAATAACCAGTTAGCAACAAATCACTATAGGTATTCATACACCTACCAGATCTCGGGATGAAACTAAAACTACAACCTTATCTTCCATATCTGAGTATTTCCACACGCGTTCCAAACATAACGTAACAAATGAAACTAAGGAACTAAACCCAGCCCATTGGACAAAGACAACAATTTCATTCAAGCATTTTCCCCTGACTATCTTCCATCCATCACCCAGGATTCTGCCTTCCAACTTTGCCAGTAATCAAATAGCATCCAATTTCTCAATGCACACAACAATCAACCAAACAAAGGGTGATACAGCAAATCAACCAAAACCCAAATCACGAAAGGCCAGAAAAAAGCACCTGTCAGACATAGTGGCAATAGTTTTAAAAGCTAAAATCAGGCCTCGATCAGGATTTGAGCCACGATTCTGCCAGCGACCCAAGGACGACGAAAGGAACTCTCCAGATGCGCCGTTGGGTTTGGCAATAACGGTGGTAAGACCACCGTCCGTAAGAAGAGGGTTGGAAGGACCGCCAACACGAACCGGATCATTATCGCCACTCTCGTTGGCGAAAGTTCTCCACTCAGATGTCTCATCGATGGAGTGAGATTCCAACACCAACCCACACTCCGAACACACCATATCACCGGCCGAGTGATCAAACACCACCTCGGTTTGCCGCTTGCAATCCGAACAATACGCGTCCGACATGGCCAAGAAAACCACGAATTATCTAAAAAAATATTGATATTATTATGTGAGTGCGGATAAAAATTGTATCTTTCTTAGATTTAGTGTTCCAGGTTCTTTCCTTCCACAATATTTTGAATTTACTCTTTCTCTCCTACTGTATTTGCTCTCTCTTTATGCTAATGTAGGTGCGTTATGCGTCGCTTACTTGCCGTTTCAAGGAAGGTTTTTATTATCCTAAGAGAGTTGGTGAGAGAAGGACGGAAGAGGAGCCAAGGGAACAGAAGGGACGAAAATAAACAATTATGCCAGGAATTGGATACCGACAGCTTTAATTTTAGGGTTTCCTAAATCAAGTAGGAATGGGGACGCCAACGAACCGGTAACGAAATTCGGGCACAATTCGGGTAAGGTCGGACAGTATCCGGATCCAACTGCTTAGTTAGGTTGAATTTTGGTCACTCAATCAAATCCTAGTCAATTACAGTTTTTTTTACAAAGTATAGAGTTGGGAATATGAAAAATATATTGATTGGCTCTATTGGTAATCTCTTGGTTGGAGCTGAGCAGATGTGTGTGGTATGTGGCTTTGTTGGACCCAAGGTTTTGAAATTCGGATCAGACATCGAATCGGAGGTTTTATTGGTTATCGGTTTGATTGGTTCAATCGGTTCAGTATGGCTTCATAATTATGCAATAATTATATTTAATTATATATATATTATTAGTAATATTAAAAATAGAAAAAAAAACAAATAATATTAAAAAATAAAAATTCATTGAACTAGTGGTCCGGTTCGACCGGTCAATTGATCGATTTTTACCGGCTCTCACTGGTTCAATTAAAGACCGGTTTTTAAGAGTCACCAGACCGAATAGCCAATCGGTTACTGGTCAAACTGGCCAGTCTGGTCCAGGTTTTAAAACAATAGTTGGACCTATTTTAAGTTGTAACCATATTGACCATGGGTCATATTAATTTTACCTTTTAAAAATTAATAAATAATCAAATCAAAGATAGAATTTTAAAGGAAAACTAGTGGCATTGAACGTTATATAATTGGTTCAGCCAGGTTCTGTTGAGGCTGGACGTTGCTATTCGGATCCATAACTTCGTGCGTTCTTGGCTGTTGAATACCTGCAAAACAAATAAAGACACACCGGGGGTGATTGCCGGTAGGCTCCTCCGATGCTTAAATCAGTCTTTTGGTAAGGGTTGGAGTTGCTTAGAGCAGGAAGAACTAGGGTTTCAGTATCGTATCTGAATCATGGCTGAATAGTACCTTATATAGGGGATACTGGCTAGGTTTAGGTCTCTACGTAAGTCTTAGTGTTTGCATAGGAGACTATCTCCTACTATTGGGCCGTCGGTGTTTAGGCCTAAAATTGGGCCTCGTTTAGCCGACCCAATCAATTTTAATAAAATATTTTATAATTTGTATACAATTTTACGCGTTTTATGACAATTTTGGTTAAACTTTTAAAACTAAAAGCATTATTTTTATTAATTTGATTTTCGGGTTAATTTTTAAATTATTGGTATTTATTATTATAAAGTATCTATTAAAAATATTGTTGTTCATCACAGTGAAAATCTGCAGTTGTTAAAGCTGTTTTTAATTTTATGCTTAAAAATGCAGGTTTTTAGCGGACAATCATCACAGCCGCATCCATATTCGGTTTATATCAAATTGCTGTCCAGCCTCTTCTCTATGAGCCCAAGAGGGTTGAATAGTCTGAGGAACACGTACGTCCACTTTGACATCAGTTGCTCACTTTTGATAATAGATTTGCAGCCTTACTTCAATTTAAGGTCCATTTTCAAATGTCCAACTAATCAGTAATTTAATAATTTTGAAATCAGTAAATCAATATTGTCAAAACTGTTAAATCCAAATAAATGACATCAAGATGAAAAATTATAGGGACAGAGAAAACATTAAGTGACAAAAAGGACAAGGGAAAGACAAAAACGACTACTGAAATTGCTATCCGTTCCCGAGATGTAAACCGCCTATTTAACTAAAGCACACACACTTCAAGTTCATTCCAGATCTTGTGCTGGAGCGTACTTATTCTCTCCGACAAATAAAACTTTCGGCTTCCTGAATACAATGCCAATCCAAATCCAAGGCCTCAAGCTTTGGGCTTGAGAACCTTGACAGTCTCCCAAGTAAAATCTGCATCTTCACGACCAAAATGACCATATGCAGCAGTTTTCTGATACCTGAAATTCCCTCCCCTTTTCAGGTCAAGATTGATAGCAATCATCCCGGGCCTAAAGTCGAAGTTCTCCTTAATCAATGCTAAGATATCCTTGTCTGGAATTTTTCCAGTCTTATAAGAGTCCACAAAAACTGACAATGGCTCTGGTACACCAATTGCATATGAAATCTGCACAATGCAACGCCGCGCAAGTCCGGAAGCCACCACACTCTTTGCGGCCTGCCTAGCAATATATGCACCACTTCTGTCCACCTTTGTAGGATCCTTCCCTGAGAATGCACCTCCTCCATGAGCCCCCCATCCGCCATAGGTATCTATAATAATCTTTCTGCCAGTAAGTCCTGCATCTCCATGTGGTCCACCAATGACAAACCGACCTGAAGGGTTGAGATGGAAGATGGTGTTATCGTCAAGATATTTTGCTGGGATGACAGGCTTAATCACATGTTGTTTCAAGTCTGCTGCAATTTGCTCGTTGGTGACAGTCTCGTCATGTTGAGTTGAGATAAGAATGGTGTGAACCCTTGTTGGAACCATTGCTCCACCTTCATTATTGTATTCAACAGTAACTTGGGTCTTACCATCAGGCCTCAACCACGGGCAAGTCTTGTTCTTTCTAACCTCAGTGAGCTTGGCACCAAGCTTAGTGGCAAGGACATGAGTTAGGGGCATGAGCTCAGGTGTTTCATCAGTGGCATAGCCAAACATATGGCCCTGGTCGCCAGCTCCAATGTCCTCGGGTTTCTTGGTGAGATGGCCATGAACTCCTTGGGCAATGTCAGGACTCTGTTGCTCAACATTAACAAGTACCTTGCAATTGTCAGCATCAAGGCCAACATCTGCGGATGTGAATCCAATGCCTCTGCAAGTATCACGAACGATCTTCTCGTAATCTACTTTAGCCTTGGTAGTGATCTCACCAAAAACCATAACCATGTTGGTCTTAGTACATGTCTCACAAGCAACTTTGCTCTCCGGATCTTGCTCTAGGCAGGCATCAAGGATTGCGTCTGACACTTGGTCGCAGATCTTGTCCGGGTGGCCTTCGTTGACGGACTCAGAAGTGAACAAGAAGGTGTCCATGCCTATAGAAGTACAAATGTATTAGAATCCAAATCAATCAACTCAACACATACAAAACAATATTCATTCATAAACAATAAAAATCTAAATAGAATCATCAGAAACAAGGATCTAAATAGAGGTTATAACAAACCAAATAAATCAAAATAGCTGTGGTGCTAATCACAGACATCACAAACACTGCGGTTACAATCATCGTCATAATTTAAAGCATTGAACAGAAATAACTAAAAAAGAGGACAATTTCCGAACAATCTGTAGTTTGAAGTCACGAAAACCATGTTCATTCTTCAGGTTATGAACAATTAAAGTATCCCAAACACAAAATCTGAAACGGAAATGACGCAAACATCTGTTGCAAGGAAAGTCTTCTTTAACGCAAGATAAAATTAACATAAAAGTACAAATGGAGTGAAGTTAATGATTCTATTACAAGATACGAATCATGAAAACAAGAAAATGAGGCAAATCAAACACTGGTACAGAAACTCAGAATGATGCAAATTACCTTTAAACAATGCAGTTACAAAGAAGACGCACCTGAAGCTCTAGAGAGAAAACCGTGTAGACTAGCAACCGTAGGAGAGAACAGAACGTGCTTGTTGGTTTATGGTAACTATAAATGTATATATAACTGTCTAAATGCGCGGCGTCATTTGACTCGCTCTGGCTCGTTTCACGTTCTCTCTCTTAATAACCGCGCTTGTCGGTAGAAACGGTGATTGTTCTTGGTTGGTGATGAAGAGAGGGGTTGTAGTGGTTGTGGTTGTTGGGGATATGGATCTCATAATCTTATGGGCCCCACTTGCACTTAACAGTGACGCAGGTCTTGTACACTACACCTGGATCGGATCTCATCTCACAGTGGACTCTGATGGGCCACCACATGGGCGCGCTCTTTTTACGTGTTAGTTCATGCCCTGTCTCTCCTGACATTTTAAAAAAGCTCAGAGCTATGGTAAAACTGAGTCTGTTCTTCTTGCTCGCTTGTTTCATGGCAGTCATGTTATCGACTCAAAAGTTACGCTGCACAGGCATGGGTGACAAGAGTTGTCTCTAGAAAAGACACGACACACAATCTTCAATTCTACTTCCACGACACACTCAGCGGCAACAACGCATCCGTCGTTAAAGTGATGCAGTCAACCAGAACAACCAAATCTCCGACCTTTTTCGGGCAGATAATGATGACTGTCGACCCACTCACAGAGACTGCTTGATCCAACCTCCAAGTTGGTGGGTCAAGCACAAGGAATCTACGGGTCAGCTAGTCAAAATGACATGTCATTGATCATGGCAATGAGTCTTGCTTTCACAGATGGTATCCGCACTGGCAGCTCTCTTAGTTTGTTTGGTAAAAATTCGGTGATGAGTTCCCCCAGAGAGATGCCAATGGAAGGTCGCACCGGCGTTTTTCGACTAGCAAGAGGATATGCCATTGCATAGACAGTTTATAAAGCCCACAAGTAAATGAAATAAAAACAACCTAGCCCAACCCATAACTAATATGTAGGATGAAAGACAACATCTGGAAAATAAGAACACCAACGAGGCAAACATCTTCTTCGTCATTTTCTCTCAACTTTTATAGTTGGTATGTGTCTTAATGTCCCATTTTTCTCCTACATGTAACACTCTCCTTATAGGTTCCCACATTTTGTTTGTTTTGCAGCAAATTTAGAAAAAGTTGTGGTAGTTAACAACATCAAAAGTCCTCACATTTAGGTAAAATTTCAGCAGCCATATTTTATGTCTTTTTGTGTGATTTTGATCATCCTATGCTAGGTTATAGTTGGATTACATGTTGTGGTTGTTTGAAACAATACATGAAGTTGAATGAAAGGGATAAAAGTGGAGAAAATGAGGCTGGAAAATGATAGAAAGAAGAGAAGAGAGAAGATATCTTTTTGTGTGATTTTGATCATTCTACACTAGCTTATAGTTGGATTGCATGTTATGATTGTTTGGGTCAATATATAAAGTTGCATGAAGGGATAAAAGTGAAAAACATGGGGCTGAAAATGATGAAGTAAGAGAAGAGAGAAGAAGAGGAGAGGGTGAAGATGATTACATTGTTTTGAAAGTTTAAGTTACATGTAGGGCAGAATGGGGGATGCAGAAGGTGAAGGGTAAATCTGGAATTTTGTTTTAAGAAGGGCATTTTTGGTATTAATGAAAATGAGGGAGGCTAAGATATGGCTTTTATTTAGTTAAGGGTATTTTAGTAATTATAAGAGTTAGGTTAGCAAAGTTATTAATTTTTATAATCAGGAATAAATTAGAAGAGAGAATAATGTTGGATCATTAAGAGTAATTGGGTTAGACATTTTTTGTAAATTAGTCTAATAGAATTTTGTAAATTCAAGGAGAGGTACCTTGGTGTATGTTATTTGCGGACGATATTGTTTTGGTAGATGAGACTAAGCAGGAGGGTTAATGCTAAGTTAGAGTATTGGAGAGCAACGTTAGAATCGAAGGGTTTTAGAATAAGCAAGTTTAAGATGGAGTATTTAAAATGCAACTTTTCAGGTAGCCAGATGGTACAAGGGGTGGCGGTAAAGATTGGCGGTGACATTATACCACAAAAGTCGAGTTTTAAATACCTTGGATCCATTATGCAGAGTGATGGTAACATAGATGACGATATATTACACCGTATTAGATTTGGGTGGTCCAAATGGCGGGGTGCTTCAGGTGTTTTATGTGATAAAAAAGGTCCCTATAAAACTCAAAGGAAAGTTCTATAAAATGGTTATTCGGCCAACCATGTTATATGGGGCAGAGTGTTAGCCTACGAGACGTAGCCATACGTGTCAGTTGTGGTAGCAGAAATGCGTATGCTTAGGTGAATGTGTGACCTTACCATACGGGATAGGGTACGGAATCAGGTAGTGAGGGCCAGACTCCAGGTTGCTAGTATTGCAGACAAGTTGCGCAAGAAAAGACTTAGGTGGTTTGGGCATGTGCGTAGGATGCCCTCGGAAGCGCTGGTACGAAGCGGTGAGATGATAAACCTTAGTGGCTACAAGAGGAGGAAAGGAAGGCCGTATAAGACCTGGAGGGAAGAGATCAAGAACGATATGTCAGAGTTGGCTCTCACTGAGGCAATTGCTAGAATTAGGAAAGTCTGGCGTGATAGGATAAGGGTAAACGACACCCATTAGAGTCCTCGTGTCTCTTACTTAAACGATAGGAAGTACAACCCCATATCCTTTACACCTTAGCGAGTAGTAAGGTGTTGGTCAAGGCTTCAGGTCAGGCGTAGTTAGGGGTAGACCAAAAATTGTACCCTACAACCGGAGGAGTAGTGTTTTTTTTGCCTCAAGGTAGATAAGTGTCAACTTCTAGAGCGACTAGCGACAACACGAGCCGATCTTTACAAAGGGTACGGTAAAAAGGTCTAGTTTCTTTTTTTGATCTGGCCAACTAGCAGGTATGTCCTTTTTGTCTTTTAGTGCGATTCTAGTTACTCAATTTCTATGCGTTTCAGTTCTTAAATTCTTGCTTCTGGTATTCTGCATCATTTTTTACCTGTCACATCTGCATGTGGGCCTACCAGAAAACAGCTTCTCTACTTTGCAGGGGTAAGGTTGCGTACTATAAGACCTCCCCAGACCCCACCTCAATGCGGGACTTCAAACTGAGTGTGATGATGATGAGGTTTGAAGGTTCGATTAAGGAGTAATTTGGACTGTCAATTAGTTGAGTCTGAAATCAAGGTAAGGATAACCTTAGACTTTACTTTTAAAATAGAGTACCGTTTTGTTGTTAATAAATTATTTTTTTAGCGATTTATGTTTTGAATTAGTCAATAATTTAATTAATGATTAATAGTTACTTACATGAATTATGTTTATTTTATTTATCAAATGATTAACGTATTATAAGGTGTTTCATTGTTATATTTTGTTACGTTTTCTGAGGTGTATTGCTTGTAAGTTAATGGGAAATGTGTTAATTAAATAGGGACTGGTGCTCAATAAGTTGTGAATAATTGGTCAAAATTGAGAATTAGTAGCTTGCCTAGGATAGGCTACATTTGATGGTTTTAGATGATTAGGTTGTGACGATATGAGCGAGTGGTAGCTAGGTATCGGTGTTGGAGTGATACCGGGATAACCTAAGTCTCAGGGATATCCTGCGTCGATGGCTAGGTACTGAAGTAGTATCGGGTTACCAAGAGAGATTGAAAAATTGAGGTACACTGTGCCGATATTTATACATTTATTTATATTTCCACTTGGTGAGAGTTTACAATAAGCTGAGATGGGCCGGCAAACCATTAGATGTAAGCCTACTAGGTTAAGCTAGGCTTAGGCAATTTAGTTAAATATTTGAATAAAACATAAATGACAGTTGAAATTAATATTTATGTAATGACACAGTATAATGCCATTGGTGGAGTTGAAGGCATTGGATGTGAAATTGGAGATTGATTATTTGAGTGGTTTATTGGTGACGTTATAGGTCTAATCAGATTTGGGAGATAAGATCAGAGAGGCACAAACTTAGGATTCCTATCTAGTGTAGATGAGGGAGAGAGCGCAACAAAATCGGAGGACTAATTTTTCAGTAAAAGCAGATGAAGCGTTGGTGATTGGGAGGCGAGTTTGTGTACCAAATGTAGATGGATTACGAGAGGAGATTTTGAAGGAAGCTCACAATGCACCATGTTCTATACATCTTGGTATTACAAAAATGTATTGGAACTTAAGACCTTATTACTAGTGGTCAATAATGAAGAAAGATATAACAGGTTTTGTGTCAAGGTGTTTGACCTGTTATTAGGTTAAAGTAGAGCATCAGGCCCTAAAGGTAGAGCATCAGGCCCTAACGGAGAAATTAAGACACTTAGCCATTCTGTTATAGAAGAGAGAGAAAATTTCGATGGATTTCGTGGTAGCATTATCGAGGACCAAATGTAGACATGATTCAGTTTGGGTGATTGTGCATAGATTAACTAAATCAACTCATTTCTTAACTGTACAATAGACAGACTTATTGGACAAACTTGCCAAGTTATATGTTGATGAGATTGTGACGTTACACGGGGTTTAATTTCTAATATATCAGTTCAAGATCCACAATTTACTTCATGATTATGGCAGAGTTTACAAACAACTTTGGAGACAAGATTAAATTTGTGTATTGCATTTCACTCTCAGTTGAAGCGTATGATTCAAACATTGGATGTAATACCCGGTATCTAGTTTAATCGGTGTTCGAAATAAATCAATATTTAAGACTAATGTCATTAAAAATCACAGAATAGTGAATAATAATTTATGTGACATCAAATTAATGATATATGATATTTTTCGATGGTCACAGGAAATTATTCGGACAGATGTTTAAAAATCAGAACAAGGATGGCATTTTTGTAAATAAGTGGACAAGAGGCATATAAAAGGGCTTAGGTGGAGAATAAGACAAAAACCCTTCCTCTTCTTCTCTCTAACTCACGAAATCCTCCATTGGAACTCCTCTCAAGCTTTTTCAATCTTTGTAGCATGAAAGGAAATGAAGATTCAAGCCATTTGGGTGGTGTAAAGAGGTAAGCCTCCACTCTTATGCTTAGATCTATGGATTTAAAGCTTGA
>JANZLX010000005.1:28831334-28853462 GCA_025531955.1 Erythroxylum orinocense
TCCTCTAACATATACAAAACACATTCACAAATATCACACTTTGCACAATGCACAATGTTCTTTTATGAAAATCAAAGTATAACATGTATGCACAATGCATGATCAATGACAATTCCAGGGTATAATATTGCGATCCTTATAAAAAAAAATCATTCAGAAATCAAAGCCCTCATTAATACCATGTATATTTGTAATTGGATTGAGCCAAACAATGTCACACAATTTCCTAGATTCATTGACCACTTCAGATTTTTCCTATAATACACATTCGGGTCAATTTTTCATACTCAATCAGATAAGGTAAATGACCAAATTAGATAAAACATCCTTCTGTAAAGTTGTTCTCCTATTTCTTAGTTTTCTAATGACACCAAAACCATCTAATTCGGATCAATATACAAAGAGATATACTCAAAACACCTTAGACTGTTTTTAAGTTCCAGTAGAATTCTTACCTCAACTTCCAACCAAAACTTGAAACTCTTAGAGACTGAATTACAACTCCATTTTTCATAAAAGTTGTAGCCCTATGTCTCTAGTGTAAAAACAAATCAAAAATCACCCAATTTGGATTAGTATAGAGAAAGTTATGGTCAAAATACGAAAGCATGTTCGAGCAGTCGAAGGAAGGATGCTCACCGCGACGTGGAGAAAATATGAGGTCGCGACCTACAGCCAAAAAATCAGTTTTCTCGGGATTTCTTGCAATGTTCGCCGTGACGAGTTCGAGGGCTATCACATGTCGCGATGTACACAAGGATATTAGTCGCGACGAGCTCAATGGGTCAACCACACGTTGCGGCGTATGAATTAAAACCCGATTTCCATTTTCCTTTCCTCTAGTTCAAACACCTTTCATATGACACAGTTATACCTAAAATCATTCCTCTAACTCATTCCTAGTTCAAACACTCACATGCAACTCCAAAGATTTAACAATTATACTCCAATCACATCTAAACTACTCCGGATGAACACGGACAAATAATGCATTCGACTTTTTCTCAAAATCTTAACAGAATACTTATAAAACTTCGATCTAGAGTTCCAGAAACAACATACTAACAATTTCTTTCTCTCATTCAAACCTCAACTCCATTCAATACAAAAACCGACTTCCTAAAACTCTCATGAATGCATTATGTCAAATGTAATTCCATTAAGCAACAACAACAAAATTCAGTTTAGACTCAACTTACTTGATTCGGCTTCTGTTTCCAAAAATGAGAACAGATCACAGCAATGAGATTCCCATAATTTTTTTTCCTTCGGCTATCTAGTTCTTCACCGAGAACACATGAAACTCTTTTCTCCTAATTCAAACTCAACTTCGGCTATCATGCATGGCTCACGCGTGTCCTACTTCTATCTAGCCATTTGTCACACTTATTAAACCACTTGTCATTAGCCTAGTATAGCCACTTGTCCCAATTATGTGTTGCCACACGTCACTATATAATTGGCCCATAAATCAATATTTTTATAAAATTCACTAAAAATTCCAAAAATACCATAAAAATTTCGAATTTGTCATAACACACTTTAATCATAATTAACAACTCAATTGTACCCGGAAAATGTCATGAATGCATGTGCAATCATATAAATGTGCATGTCATAAATAATACTGCATGGAATGCATTATCCTAATTTCTCACAAAATTTTCACAATTCACAATTCTAATCCTAACATGGGTAACGAGATGTTACACTTAAGATAACTTAGGAGGATTCATTACCTAAGTACTAGTTATTTGATATTAAATTAGTCTTTGTGATTGATAGATGGATAGATCACATTTATACCTCATATTTGTTGTATTTTTACTTGATATTTTATAATTTTTTGTGTATTTGGTACTAATTCGCTCAAATTGTATTTTTTATGAATATTTTATCATCATTAAAACTTAAACAAAATTTAGATAATTATACTAAAGGAAATGTGATGAGTATACTTTAATATCAACAACTATTCGTATATTGGTAACTTATCAATTTCTCTATTTTTTGTAAAGAAAAGAATTAAACTATTGAAGAACATAATAATAGTTTAAATTTCATATTCAATTATTAATCATATATGATAAAACAAGGCAAATAAGAGGAGTTTGGAAAAGAGTAAGAATACGTAAATTTTATGGGATTATTATCAATTTAGGGTACAATAAAACTATTTATGACAAACACACTTTTAATACTTCAATCTAATAATGTTTTCTATTTTAATTTCCTAATTATTAAATATTTTAATTTAATATTCCAATTTAAATTATCTTAAAATAGATACAATATTTTCTAGAAAGGTGCATTAAAATTTCCAACCACTTAACAAAATTGATTCAAAGCTAAAGTCTTAGACCTCCATTATGAATTGAATTTTTAAAAATAAATACCCTTGTATTTCAAACTTTAGTAAAAATACTCCATATGGTAATGGAATTGGTAGTTGAAGTCTTTATATTAATACTTGGTCTGTTATTGCTCCAAATAACACCATGTGGCCCGCATTACCATGTATGGCAATCCAACTGTGCAACCCACCATGATAACCTAACTCACTCTCGTAACTAGACCTACCCGTACTAACCTGTCTATCCATTTATTGCTTAAGATATAAAGACCCAAACCTTAAAGTTGAAGGTAAAAATCCCCAAATTGTCGTATATTACAAAAGTGAAATCATAAGTACGTTCCCTTTGGGTGCCTTCCGACTAGTAACGGAGCCAAAAATTTAATGTAAGAGGGTTAAAATATTTATTTTTTAAAATTTTAGGAGTTCAGTATACTACTGACCTTTAAATAACTCTGTCTATTTATATATATATATATTAAAATTATTATTTTTTAAATTATGGAGGCTCAATGCACCCATGTAGCTCCATGTAGATCCGTCGATACTTCCGATCCTCCTAGAAGATAGTGCAGGGTCTAGCAACCCACGCCTTATTTTATAAGTAGTTTGTTTTACTTTCCTTTTAATACAAAAAAACAAACAACATTCTCTGATATCTGAAGAGAAAAAACATTCATCAAGAGAACATTCATCCTCAATTTTAATTCGTTCGAATCCAATCATGATTGAATTACAGGTGTAATGGAAAATAAATTTTTTTTACAGATTTCAAGCGGATCCCGATAATTAATTAACTTGAATAATACAAAACACAAATCATAAGAAATCGTGCCTTGTTTGTGTTCCCGTTAAAAATTCTTTGAAACTTTTTTCGATTTATGAACCACTAGTTGTTCAAACATCCAGCTTCTAATAGTATCCACATAACAATTTCTCAAGGCTCTTTTGAGAGAAAGAACAAAAGTGTTAGTTTCTTTAATTTTTATTAATAGGAATGTTTTTCCTATTAATAGAAAAATCATTAGGATTTTTAATTTGTATTAAAATTAAATTCTTTAATTATAATTAAAACTAAATTCTAATTTTAATTAATTTAATTTTAATAAAATCAAATATCTCATATTTGATCTATAAAGTTTCTGAAACTTTATAATTAAGTCCAACTTAATTAAATTAATTTTTCTTTCATAGATTGCTCTTTGATGTGTGACCCATTAGGTTCCTAATATATTGACAATGCTATAAATTATAATTCTAATTCACAATTAGAATTAGATCAATTAAAACTTCTTTTAATTTATCTTTAATTATCCAATTAAACAATTTACAATCATAAGTCAATATTGATGTCTAACAATATGTCACGACACCTAAATATTAAGAATATCAAAGTGGTTTGACTTAACCTATCTATACATGGTTATGATGTATAATTTAATTTTTTTGTCATCCAATATTTCAATTGAACGGGGTATAAATATAGTGTCAACTCTTTTGGTCAAATCATGTTCGTTCTTGCTAATTAGTAATTTATTTATAATTGAAATTTGAAAAATTATTTTCAATTGTCAATTCACTCTAGCCAGAGAATTGTATAAATTATTACTAATCAAGAACAATGTTCTCTTTAATTACTTTAGAGTGACAAATCCTTTATTGACTTACTCAACTATCTCTGTGTGGTCCATATTGCATCTAAGTACTATCGATTGAATTATTGTAGGACAATTCATAAGTAGTATCAAAATACAATAATTCTCAGACGAGATACCTTGGTAATCTCAAGTCTAAGGGTTAATTGTACAACCATCATTGTGAGGAAATTTACAAACATATATGTAATATTCCATTCAGGATTCTCATAATCAGGTCAATTCAGTGACTTATTCTCTAATAATCTCCCGCACATTAGTTTAAGCATTTCTATACTTTAATTTATGAAATTAATTACTTTCTTCATAAGAAAGAAATGTAATGTGTGCTAGTTTTATCGTTTCAACAATATCCCGTCTTGATAAAACTACAATTAGGAACATTTAGGAATAATACGTAAATATAAATTGAATCTCACAATTATGATCTCATTATAATTTCAATTACATATTAATTATTCTAGAGATTTTATGTTTAGTATTAAAATATTAAATGTAATTAATACATAAAGATAAAGAATGACTTTATTAATTATTTTTCATTAAACTACAACCAATCGATTGGTTGTAGAGCATACACTAATATAATCGCCATTCATCAAACAATATTCATAATCAAGCAACACTCAGATACTTCATTTGTTTTTATTGAGTAGCAATCATAATTAAATATTTGTTTAATCTTTGACATAAATGGATGGCTAGTCCTTACTTATACGAGTGACCTAGAAATGTTGTAAATCACGTAGTAGGACTTAAAGCTACAACAAATGAAACATAAGTTTTATCTCAAGTTTAAATAGTAGGTTTTATTGTATACAAGACGTTCAAACCATTGACAACATCTTAACAGAATAAGAAAAATATCGATTTGTTGAAAGGCTTGGAAGTAGAATCTCTCATTTGGATTGAGCAAACTCCTCAATGCTATTTACTTTGATTATCATCAATAGTCAACAATTGTTTGTTATATACTATGGGTTTTTCTCTTAACCCTTTTCTTTACTAACTTTAAGTTTATTCTTCCTTGTATTCACTTTTTTCCATAAGATTCACCAAATAAATTTTTATTAGGCATATTTTTAATAAAATCATATAATAGATTCTATATGTAGACATTAAATACTCCCTGGTTGATAAATTTGTTAAATACAAGGTATTTACTACACTATCTTTTTCATTTAACAAAAAGTATACATTTAAATAATGTATCTTTTTTGTTTATATAATCTTGTCTTTTATTCAGGTTTGCTACATCTAGTTTAGTAGAATTACAAATTAAAGGTGATGGAAATTTCCAAGTATGAAGTTGCATTCAATATTCATAGTTGCTCATGTTTAGATTTAGCTTTTTAAAGGGAATTTAGTAGCTTAGAAAAGTCACAATGAACAATATATTGGAAACTTTTTACTTTTAACTACTTGTTTACCTTACATTTTATAGTTTTGAGCATTATTAGACTAGTTGCTCAAAATTTGGATCACTATAAACATACGAGGAAGCAAATGGTGCAACAATATATTATTTATACCTCTATTAATGTGTACACAATTCAACCTCTTTATTCTAAGATAATTGTGGTCTCATGCCTAGCAAGGTTTATAGGGCTTGAATAGTGATTTGGATAAAAACTGGTTAGTTCTTTAATGGTGATTCTGAAATGTATATTTTGGTTTAACAATGACTTCTAATAATTTTTTAGCAATATAAGCATCGTTTATTAATGCTTAAAGGTGGTTTAGGATGGACAAATGATGGTATAAATTTGATTTTTTAATAAGTAAATAAAGATGAAAAAAGTCATGTAAGTAGGAGTGAGAATTGAAAAAACCTTGCAAAAGTAAAAATATAATAGATATAGGCATCTAAAAATTTTATTTGGATAGTAGGTATAACTTTTGGTTTTATAGGCATATGCTAGTAGAGTATTGTCAGATTTATGATTGGAATGGACTCTTAGCCTAGGTCATCAAGAAAGTTAACCAACTTAAGTAGAACGCAGTGCTTTTTAAGACTGCTTTCACCACAATGATTTATTCAATTTGGAAAGAAAGGAACAACAAATTGTATAAAGGAGTTGACTATAACATACCACACCCATATAACATATACTGACATTTCAGAAGATATCCAAGCACATATCTTATGGAAGCGGTATGATAGAGCAGTCACATCAACTTATCATGGCATCATATAGAACATAAGCATTTTAAAGAACTAGGTTTCCTCATTTCATTTATTGTCATAAGCTTACATTGTCATTACATTCTATAACCCATGTATTTACATTACCAAACATCTGAGAATCTTTGCATTTGATTTATAAACATAAACATTCCTTACACTCAAAATTCATGTTTATAATATATATAACATGTGAAAGTTTACAGCTTTATACAACATGTACAATATAAAACTGGGTATTAGACCAAAATAATCTGACAAGATGATTCAAAATTAGCTGATAATTTTGAGCCATTCTTGGTTCCAAAATAGGCAATATTAGGTTACTACTAGATTGCCTTAAAAGTTAAGTTACCAGTACTTGAAAATCAATGTTGCAATTTTGATAAGTTTGCAAACTCAGTGAGTGAACCATCAACGATGTGCTCACCATATCAAAACACAAATATCACGAGTATAAAACCAACTTCACAAATATATTACATTATTCAAAATCAATTCTCATTTATCAGATCAGTCATCTTAAGCATTCATATTATTGATAGATACACCAGTGTTTCATATCGCTATTCAACACAAATCGATGGTTCTTTCCAATCATTTTCAGAATATATGTAAGGATACGTATATGCAAATGCACATGCACATGAGACTCCACTTCCATTTTAATTTTTGTTATGACCGAGCGCCTATTTAACTATCCCGTATTAATTGTAGATATCGAGCTCATTTCAAACACTGTCTCATACCCATTGTAGATACCGGGCTCATTAATCATTGAGCCTGTGGCTCTATGTGAACATTTTTAAGCTTAAAGCTTTTTTCACGTCGTTGCTCCAGTCATAACTCCTTTATGTGAACATGCATATTCATGTAATGAAGTACATCATTTTAACATAATATATCATCAATCAATTTCAGTCAAAAAACACATTCAATTACCACAATTCATCGGACATATATCCGGCATTCAACATATAGTTGAGAGTTCATTTTCCTTATTTACATTCAAATCCCAAACACTCCCAATACAGTCCCGAATATCAAACTCTTCGGATAATCAATTGTCTAGAATCATCAATGTCACAATTATATCAATATCAAATCAATATAGAAAAATCAAGTTTAATTAAAACATTATGAATAGAATACGTTTCTAAATTGAGGTTACACATCTAGGTTACTTACAGTATGCTCCAATAAGCTATTGCCTTGACGATCCGGCAATGTCTGGATGCTAACGATCTACTTGAGCCTTTATATCATGCAATACACACATATTTACACATTATTAACTTATTTAATCAAATGAATACTCAATCATGTGCATGTAGATGTGTCATGTTTAATGCATGCTTAATTGACTATCCCAGTTATGTAACCTTATTCACAAGTCTTACTCATTCATTCATCATAACGTGTGTATATCTTGTTTTTGCAATTAGGTTATGCCTTAAATAAGTTTGGTTACTCTCAATTCATCAATCATACATTCACCAATCATTTTTTGGCATTATATTTGCAAAATTTCCCAATTCTCATTCACTCATGCCTAATGCATTACCTATATCCTTTGAATCACATTTGCATTCATAAAGACATCGTTATATGATTAACAACTCATAGTTCTCAATTTCATATACATTGATGTCAAACAATCCAATCCTTAAGTTATAACATCAATTATCAACCTAAATTTATCAAGCACTTAACCAATTGATTCAAAATAAACTAAGTTCATTTTAAGCCCTAATCAAATCTAAAAGCAACAATGTATAGTATATTATCCTTATATGATTCAACAAGAACACAAAATACAATTTTTCCTCTCAACCAAGCATTTCCATGATCGTGGAAAGAAACCATACAATTCCAACGATCGTGGGATAAATGAAATGAAAATTTCACCTTCATCTCTTTAACTTTTCTTCCAAATTTTGACACCTTTATGATAGTTCATCAATTTCAACTCATTTTATACCCCAAAAACACTTCAATTCCTCATCAATTCATCCCTAACACAATATATAGATTATGGTTTCCCAACTTTAAGAACAAAACCAATTTACTCATCAAGTTTTAAGCACATCTCATCATCAACCTTTTATGCAATTCATCCCAATTCACCCCTAATCAATCTCCATGTACGTTATGCTCATATATATCACAATAAAGCAATCAAATACTTACTTATTTATCTTAAAATCTCTTCAATTAACAAGCTAACATGCCTCCCAAGAATTCAAACATACTCCAATAACAAGATGGAATGAGAAGGATTTCTAAACACAAGATGAAGACAATGAAATTTTGGCAAAAATTCAAGGTTTATAGAGGTTGTGTGAGGGTGTCATTAGTGTGAAGAAAGAAGAGGGTAGCAAGTAACCAAAACATGAAAGAAGATGGTCTTTCAAGTGTGGTTGTCGTAGGGTGCAAGTGTGTGTAGAGGGGTGAGACACATGTGTAACATCCCATTCCTATACTAAAGGTTAGAATAAAAAAATACTGTACATGTGAGATCAATGAGAGATTAAGAAAAATGCATTTTTCATGGTCATGCATAGTGTTAGCATACATGCATGTCTATTTGAAATTTTGCACACATTAAAATGACCGTACATGCATTCATTCACATTTTGGATATAATTGATTATAAATGTGAGTATGTGAGAATTGTGGATTAATTGTATTGAAAATCGATGTGAGGAATATATGTATTGATTTAGAATTTTTGGTCAATTTTGGGGAAATTTCAAAAAATATTGAGTATTATTGGACTAGAAAAAATGCCGCTTGGCGAGTAAATTTATGAAAGGAAATATAAATAAAGGTTAAATGATATTGAAGAAATTTCATTAATGACTTTAGAATTTTTGAGAAAATGATATTGAAAATTAGGAGACAATTGTAGTAAAAATATTGGAGTTGGTTGGACTAGTTAAATGAGAACTAGTTAAAGCCTTAAGAGATGCATGAGTGACTAGTGTCACATGTAAATTTGATCTTAAAAGGTTTACTACTATTCTTTTAACTTTAAAAGACAAAGACATTGTTTATCTTGTCTTAAAAATATCTTCTTCGTGGTTATCTTCTTCAAGTTTCTTTCTTGTATACAGAGTTTTTTATCAAACATCCACCAAAATTAAACTTTGTTTTTCGTTATCTTCTGCCACTCCCACTATGTTATCTACTTCTTTTGCCTTAAGAAAATCGAAGCTTGCCAGCCCCTAAAGCGGTATACGTTAGTTGCATGAAAACTAGGGCTTCTTGAGCTTTAGCATATTTTGGAGAAATATCAAGTATTGTGGTGTTCCTTATGGGAAGTAGGAATATGAAATAAATTTAACGATTTGTTTGTCATTATATGATCATGGAAATAATGGCCATCTCCATGAACACTGTATAAATAAAATGAAAAATTGAGATATAATGTTATTTTGTATTTGATGATTATTCTGTGATCAGATGGCATAGAAATGGTTTTCAGTTAGAAAGAACCATAAAAATATGCATATGGAAATTTGATAGTGAAAATATGGTTTGTTTTCCTTTTCACTGTGCATATATGCATATACGTGAATATATGAGTGTTTTTAGAGATGACCAAAAGAATGAATTTTTAGTTGAAGAATAGTTGTAAGATGATGGTTTGAGATGAGAAAGATTGTTTAAATGATAGTTAGAGGAGGAAATTTAAGAGAATGTAGAAAATGAATATATAGGAAAATGATAGTGAAGAAGTGCAGAGAATGGTGAAATGCGTGAATGGCTTTTCTTCTGTTTTTAATGATTTTGAGAATTTTGAGTAAACCTGAATATTTAGTTGTACTGTGAATGTGTTGTGAATGAGTTGAATGGAAATGGAGTAGAAAGAGTAGAAATGAATTTGAAGTGTCGGATTTAGTGAAAGAAGATGAGTTAGAGAAGTTGGTTTAGAACAAATGAAAGAAAAGAGAAAAAAGGGCTAAAAATGTGGTCTGAAACTTCCATGATTAAACTGTATTAATCTAGGAAGATTTTGACAAAATTGTCTTCATAAAGGTTGTAGATCTTTCTTTTAGCTTTTTATTGACATAAAGTTTGAAGTTTTTGGAGTTCTGGATTGAAAACTATGGAGGTTTGAAGAGAGGGTGTACGACTGGGAGCTATTGCTCACTAGATGTCGCAATTGCGACTTCATTAGATGATGGTCAAAATCACGATCGTGCATGAGCACGATCGCGACTTTGCAAAATCAACAGCCAACTCGCGACCGCACATATGCACGATCGCGACTTTGAAGGTTGAGGGCTAATGCAACATCCTTTGATCGTTTGGCAATATCTCCTTCGTCTGACCTTCAAATGACATGAGACTTGAACCATTGGACTCATAACACATTACTCTACCTCCCTACCAAAAATCATAGCAATCTGAAATCAATTGAGAGAGATCAAGTGTAAAATATGGGACGGGTCTGACTGAGTATGCTCATAAATAGTCCAACTCTTTTTGTCCTTACCTGTCACACCCATGACTTTTTTCCTCACACTCGTGAGTCACTCACGCCAATGAATTTTCTCCCTTATGCCCTTGAGTTTAATTGCTAGACTGACGTTTAATTGTCACATGAAGACACTGTGCTCTCCAATAGTTAATCATGACTTGATTTTAGTCTGTGCATCCGATAGCATTTTGTAAACTGAATAGTCTTGTTTCTTTTGATCATAACTTCTTCTCTACACATCCTAATGAGATGATTTTTAATTTGGAGTAAATTAGAGACATAGGGCTATAAATCATCTGAAGAAGTGGATTTGTAATTCAATCTCTAATATGTTCAATTTCTGGATGGAAGTTGAGTATAATATACTATTTTAGTATAAGAATAGTTCGATGTTTGGGGTATAACTTTCATATTACTGAGCCAAATTGAATAATTTTATTTTCATTAGAAAATTAAGACAATGAGAAACATTTTTCTAGAAGAAAGTGTTATGACATTACTTCATTTACCTGATCAAAATGATCATGAAAAATTGACCTGAAGGTCTGGAATTTTGAAGGTGATATATGAAAGAATGAGAGTTTGGATATTATATGATTATATCATGTTAGAATAACAATAGTGAATGAATTGTTGGTATTAAAGCATCAAGGACATGTGTATAATGGAAATAAAAATATTCATATGACTGTAGATGTGATTCAAAGGAGAGGAGTAATAGGTATCAGGTTAAAGTGAATGAGAAATTATCATTATGAGAGAAAATAATGCCAGAAAGTAAATGATGGGTGATTGAATTATGAAACGAAAATGAGCATAAGATGTGAAATTGGATAATATACCTGGGATTGTCATTGAGCATGCATTATACATTGCACACATACATTTGTGTAAAACTGAATGTTATGTGATTGTGCAATTATTAATATGTGTGCAACATGCGTATTGCATAATTATGATGAGCAGGTTAAACATTCGCATTCAGACATTTCCAAAACTTGAAAGCAAGTGCTAATCAGAAGCGTATTGTGAGTTGACCTAGATGGTCTCATTCACTATTTGTTATAATGTAATTTCCTGCTTTGAATTGCCATTGAAATGAAATGTAATTGTTCTGATTCCGGACATTGAATGTTCGAGGAGTTTGATAAATGCACGAATAATAATAGAAGTGCTCATTGCATGTGAATTTGACGAAATATGTGATACATATATTGATTGTTAAATTTTGGACCGAGTTTCGAAGAGAAATGTGAATATGCATATAAATGAAAAAATGATTCTCAACTTAAATGTTGAATGTCGAACTTAGGTCCGATGAAATATGTAAATTGAAAGAAAGAGATTGATTGAGCATATATGATTGATGCATTCCATTACATGAATGCATGAAAGATAAAGGCAATTGTGACTAGAGTCGCCAGTAAAAAAGAGCTTAAAGCTCGATATGTGATCAGAGCCTTAGGCTCAGTTGTGAATGTACCCAGTATCCACTAAGGGATAAGGGACATTATTTGATTCAACTCGATATCCACAAGAGATATAGGCTAGCTCGGTATCCACTAAGGGATATGGGCTAAGGAGAAAGGCACTTAGTCACAACAAAATAACAAATTAAAAGTGCGTCTCATAAGCATTACAAGAATTACTCCGTTGGGCAAACAGAAGTATAGCCACTGCATTCAAGTAAGAGGTAGAGGTCGGGATCAGTTTGCGTCTGCATTTGTATTTTCTTATTTTGTATCAAATTGAGTCTTTCGTAATTATTGTATCATGTGTGTTTAAATATGTTTATGTATGTATTAACTTTCAAAATTTGGAAATGTTTTGCAAAAGAGATTGATCAAAGTGTAATAATAATTGTGATTTCGAGTTATATGAAATAAAAATATGGGCCCAAATTTGATTATAAACTTTCACATACACGTGTGTTATAAAAATAAAAAAAATTGTATGAAGGTTTGTCTAATTGACTGCTACTAGCACACCACTTTTGCGAGATTCGCACTCGGACATCACTCAGGATGTTGGGTACGTGTCTTGCGAGAGTGGGGTGCTACAACATGTTATGCCACTTGTCAAATAAAGAGCTATATCATATTTCTTCTTCTCATGCTGCCAATTGTCACCTAATGTTTGGTCCATTTGTCACATAATTCCTAGGCCACTTGTCACTCATGTATTCAAGCCATTTATTTTCCAATTAGCTAAGCCATTTTTCAATTATTCTCAATGCCACATGTTACCATTTCATAGGCCTAATCAACTTAAATTCCCATGTATCAATTTGTCTTGTCCTTTAACATTTTTCTTAGACTAGATGCATATATCACCTTATCCATCACTCAATTGTAATAATAAATTCCCAATTCACTAATTATAATCCCTCCAAAATAAAATTCAAGACCTAATCAACACGCAATTACATCATAGTCATTTAAGATCTTTCATACCCCAGGATATGTCAAATAAGTGCATATACTATTTTTACAATGTCTCTGAATTGTGGTTCATGTATGTATGCAAATATAATGCATGTAAATGTAATGCACTTCATCTATTCTCATAGAATATGACTTATATAGCTAGCTTAATCCCTGAGTGTATAAACGGGCTATTACAATGACATTGGAAAGCATCAACTTACTAATACCACACTAAATTGGATTAAAGAGCTCATGATAAAAAATGTGAAAAAACTCTCTTTTGACATGAAATGTAGATGAAATCTTTAAGTTTGAGTTACTTGTAACTTTTACCTTGATTGGTTATGTGTTCAATGAGCACGATGTAACTAGAACTTCATTGTAATGTTGTAATAGCTTTTGCTAGTGTTAATAAATTTTTTCAGTCACTCATAAAACAAAACATGTGATTAAAGGCTTCATCAACAACAAAGCTTAAACAGTGGGACATTAGTCCAAACTTTTTTTGGAATTTAAAAAGACGTTTATAAATAACGACGTTAATTTAGCCTAAGCAAGAATACAAGATTAGATAGATACAATTTAGAGACAGCTAACTCGCATGATTGTCAATTGAGCCCTGGTAGAAGCCAAAGCCTTAGAGTTTTAGTCTAGTTTCAATCCAAAGTGAGGGTTTAAGTTCAAAAGCGGAGCTCTTCCAACTGAGCTATACTCCCTGAGCTAAGTCGAGCATGCATGAAGGAGTCAGATACTTTTTCTATCCTTTTCTTTGGCACAGCTGGGCCATCCTGGACTTAAACCAGAAACGTCGCTTGTAAAGTAAATCATCACACCTATAGTCCAATCAATTGGGAGAGAATCAATAGATTCCTTTTCCGGAGCATTCATCTTTCTCGAACGCAGTATATAACTTTTTGTTAAACAAAATTATATAAAGAAGATGTTATAATTATAGGGGATTAGGGGTCAGTTTCCTTGGCACTTGAAAATTAATTCTCCGAGTTTTATCAATTTGCAAATTATTTCTCAATTGGTTAAAAGAATGAAACTGTTTGATATTATGACAATACTAGGTAGCATAGATATTATTATGGGAGAAGGTGATTGTTGAAATGATACTTGATACAATATAAGCAATTTATATAAGAGAAGTACAAGGTATGCATATTTTTTTCTAAATTGGTTGTTTCCCATGAGTGTTACTTCCCTAACCTAAGTAATAACCCTAATCTATAAAGAAATGAGGTCCCTCGAAGTACTATGGAAAGTTTTGGCATTCCTTATAGCCTATAAGATATAGACTATGTAACTAAAGGCCACTATGAAGAGAAAATGATCATCTTTAGAAAATGAGTTAAGATTGCAAATCTAATGAGGGATACCTTCCCAATCCTTAGCACCACAGTTGACCTCCCATATGTGTTGAATGTAAACATATATATCATTAAAGAAATTGCAATTGAAGAAGAAGAGAGGCAACATTTCTTGATCTCTACTATAGAAACAAAATCTTGGGTTGTTGATGAAAACCTAATACACCCTGTCTTTAGTGTTTAACATCTGAAGCATTGGTAGCCCAAGGATGAAGGAAACCTTGAGGAGTTGAAGCCATTCAAGATAAGTTTCTACCATTTTACTAAAGTAGCAAGAGAGCGAACTATTTATTAGCAATATTTGCTGGAGAATGAACCCGAGGGATGTAAAATCCAAATTGTCTTATCTCATGACTTGGAGCAAGGTTTGTATGTTATAAAATAGATCTTTAAAGTTGAACTAACTAAACCTGAATATAGCCAACCATTGTTTTGGATAATTATTTCCACCTTAGAATTTTCAATGAAAAAGTGTTTGATGTTTAGATAGTTGGGAAGTAGGTATAAGGGACTTGCCTCACTTTAGTTGTCAAACTAAAAAGAAGTGTCTTTGTCATCTCTGATGTGGGATTTAATCAATGGCTGAAGTGAAGTTCTTATGTTAAGGATATGTGTGACAACCTATAAGGTGTCATGATGTATTTTAAATCCCCATATACTCTTATATTTGAGGTGATGACAATTGATCCATTTGATTAAAAGGGAGTTCAGAGTCTGTGAGTAACCTCCATAGTTGCTTAGCTAATAAGGTTTTGTTTATAATTGTTAGAGTCAAAATTCCTAAACCCCCTTGTGGTTTAGGCAGACATAGGGTGTTCGAAATAACTTTTAAAGGGGGTCTCTTGGAGACTTCCTCACCCCATATGAAATTCCTTAGCAACTTCTCGATATCCTTTACCAGCCTTTTAGGCATAAGAAAATGGAAGATCTAATATGTTTGTATGCTATTTAAGACTGAGACCACCAGTTGAATTTTTCCAGCAAATAAGAGCTTCTTATTGCACTATGAACCAATCCTACATTTAATCATATTGTATAACAAAAGATAATCAGTGTCGCTAAATATGTTAGAAGAGATAGGCACTCCCAGGTAAATGATTGGAAGAGGTTTCACCATTAACTTGGTAATAGTGCTTAGCTTAAATGCCAGGTGGGAAGCGTCCACAAAAAGGACTAGGAAATTTTTTCCCTATTAATGCCTATACTAGAAATCACTTAGAGATTGCATAAGCAAAGAGACCGAGGAAACATTTGTCTTAGGAAAAAAAAGACACCCGTAAAAGAGAGTTGACATATTTTAAGCGTTTTGCATAAGGTTTCCTTGCAAAGTTATAAATGAGAAGTCTCGAAAAGACTTTGATGCAAAGAGCGAAAAGGTAAAGAAAATGGAGATCTCCTTGTCTAATTCCTCTTCTCTTTTCAATAGAGGAGAAGCTTCTCAATTAATAAGCATGCTAAAGGCTAGAGAAGAAATGCATTCTTAAATCAAGAAATGCATTCTTAGATCAATGTAATAAATTCAAAAAGAAAACCAAATGCCTGTAACAATGCAGGGATGAAGTCCCAGTGCACCTTATTTATTGCTTTTTGATGAAATCTATTTTAATGGTGCTTTTTGGTGGTTATTTAGTTCCTATGCTAATTACATAAGTTGTACTTAAGTAACTTTTTACAGGAATATGTTGCGTAATAGTTTTTGTTTTTGAAAAATATAAAGATTAATGGTTAAAATCATTTGTCTTCATCATTTTGTATCTAAGAATAATCTATTGTGTTATGACTACTTACGATCAATGCTTATTTTCTTATGATTATACTCTCACACTTCATCCATTAAGTTTGATTTTTCCATCGTAGTAATTATGAAACATTCCTTAGTTATGGACCTTTAAGTTACACGAATTTTTGGTGTTATGCTCTAGATGTATATTTAGGCAATTAAGACATATATTATAGTATAATAAAGATCTTTAATATTTTCATCATAATGAGTTAAAATAGTTTTAATATTTTATATCATAAACTTAGTATAAAAAATTGATGTATAATTTAATTATATTAAATATTAAAATTATTTTATTTTTAATAATTATGATTGTTATTTCATTTAAGAATAAATTTCAATATATTAAAATAGATTAATTTAAAATTTAATAGTAACATATAAAAACAAGAAGATTTTGTTTTCAAATTTTATTATAAATCTCAACTAAATAATTTTAAATTTTAAAATGTTATTATAAATTTTAGTTAAATATATTTATATTAATTAAAAAATAAAAACTAAAGTCTAAAGGCCACATAAAAACGGGATTAGACAGAAACACGCATATAAAATTAAATTGTTAATCAACCCAAAATTGAAATTCACTCCCGTGTCGCTCGAATTGGGATATAAATTGTCACCGTTTTCCAGCTTGTTTAAGCTGTTCTTCTTCCACCATTTCGTGTACAATGCCTCGGATTACCCCTGTAGTCTTAAACAAGGCTGGCAAAGTGCTTGAAGATCTCGACTTACTAAAAGTCTTGCAGTCTGAAATCAAACACGAGCTCTCATTTATTCCCTTTCAGGTTCTTTTTCCTGTCTCTCCATCTATTCTTTTCTATGTCCTGTTAGCTTCGATTGATGATTTAGGTTTCAGTTCCTAAGAACCGATGTTCCTTTATCTTTATATTAATGGGTACTTGGTTTGCGTAGTTTTTAGAACCTGGAAGGCACCAATGATGTGTGAAGTATAGAAGTGTCATTGCAGGTTTATAATTTATGTTCAAGGCAAAATCACTGGTGTCATGTACTGTTTTTTTTTTTTTTTAATTTTTCCCTCAGTACTTTAATTAATCAATACATGGCAATCTTCCGGATACTTTCCAAATTTCGAGGACATTTAAAAGGTCCTTTTGATAATATTTATAATACATTACGTAACAGAGCAAGAAAAGTGGTTCTTGGGGAGAATTTGCTGTGGATTGGGATTCATCACAATCCCAAGATGTGGTTTTACGGAGAAAATATGATTCTGGTGAGGAAGTAGCGATATCGGCTTTGCTTGGGCCAGAAACCTTGGGACATGGTAGTGCATTTCCTAGAGAAGTTCGAATGAAGGTTTGTGTGAGAAAGCCTGGCTTGAACTCGTTGTTGCAATTTGATTGTGGAGTTACAGAGAAAAATGTTGGTGGGTCTCAGTTTGCCATTCATAATGCCTATTATCTCCAATCAATAGCTGGCTCCAGGCGTTCAGCTTACAGAGGCCCCTTATTCAGGTGATCTTTGTGGCTTATCTTCTAAAATTTTTCTTGGTCTATGGTAACAGTTTTATTTACTTTTAATGTACATTGTGTCAGTAAATATGTGGCTTTGTTCTTAAGAACTGCACTGCCTCTGATCTGTTCTGTTGGGCAAAAGCATGAAATGGCTATAGACATCGTCGTAGAGACAAGTATATGACTTTTTGCTGGACAAGACAGCAGCCTTATAATTGCAAAATTTTATTCAAGAAGGTTCTTTGAGAACCCTAGTTCTGGTTCAATTGTTCCATCTACAATCTACCGTGTTATAGCTCTAATTTGTTAATACCTAGCTGCTCCAACTCATTCTGTATATCAGTTGTCACTCTACTTCTGGTAGTTTTTCTTTGATCTAGAGCTTTTACTGGTATCCTGCACCCAGTTATATTCTTGCTTTTACACATGACACTCTGATAACCATAAGGCTATAAGGAACATTGTGGTGCGACAAGGGTAGAAGCAGAATGATAAACCCAAATCCATGTCTTTTTTTCTTTTCACAGTGACATTAAAAAAAAATTTGCTACCTTTCCAGCAGAAAAATAAAGAGTGCTGCTCTGTGTTTTTCTTCCACCACTTTAGATAAGGTTTAGGGGCATGACTGTACTGGAAACTCAACTTCTCTAAATGGATGAGAAACTCTTTTTTGTTTTTCAAAATGGTAGTAAGTTGCCTCATCAAATTTCTATTGTTATCTTTGTCACTGCTCATGTTGAGTTGGTTGAATTGGGTTATTTGTTTTGGAGAATGATTATCTTATGAGCTTATGTGGATTGGGTGCATAGATTATATATGAAAAAAAAGTACTGGAAATTATTGGTGCTACTGTCTGCTGAGCATCTTTTCCTCACAAGTATCCACCTTGTTCCTCAATAAAGGAACTTGGTTTTCTGTAGAAGGAAAATAGAATGTTATAGGAAAAACAATGTACTGGTGGAAGCCATCCTACAAGCTGTAGTGTAAAAGTCTACAAAAGACTGCAGCATAACCAATAAGTTGATAAAAAAAAAGAGATACAGCTTACCTTAATAGTTAAAATTTATATTTATGATGATACCTATATAGAAGTACTTGCTTTTTATATTTTTGGTTAAGAAAAATTAAGTTGACTGAGTAGGACTTTTGATTTTTCTTATTTTTGTTTTTCTTCAAGGAAGAGGAAGTGGAACAGCAGTTTGAGTTCCTAACTGGTAACCATTTACAAGACTTATCGACCACTGCACTAGTAGTCTAGCAGGCAGGTGGGATTGAATGTTGAATTAATGCAGGTGAATTTCGATTAATGTCTTTGGATGTGCAATTTAGGCAGGTTTGTTTTCAGTCCTCGTTATAATTACAGTACCCTTTTAAGAAGATCGGAAGTGATAACTTTTGTAATAGCAAATATCATAGGGGAATGATTGATTCCTAAAGGGTGAGCGTCTCATGTTAGGTCTGAAGAGAAGCATGATGGAATAGTCAATTGGATGGATGCACTAATTTAGGGTTAAGGTCAACGAAAATATTAGTAAAACCTATAGATAGTTTCGGAGGAGTTACTACTTTGATATTATTTGAGGTGTTTTGGAGGTTGTACTTGAATAAGTTTTTCTATTTTGTTCGAAGTTGAATGATGATTTATAGATTTAGCGAGGATTTAAAGTTTAGGTACATCATCCTAGTGATCCACTCCTGCATATCATTCAGATTTTCAAAGTGCTTATGACAAATGTTGACCTAACAAGTAATAGTTATTAGTGACAAGATTTTCATGACTAGGATGACAGGTTTAGGCAGGCTTGAGTCAATGATTCACATAAGTTCTTTTTTCCCCCCTCCAATATCTTTCCCTGGTTTAGGTTTTTTTCCCCCAACCCCCTCCCCTCCCTTGGGGTTTATGTCCCATTTTCAACCCAAATAAATGCTATATCTTTTCTTTTCCTTTGGGGTTTCTGCCCAATTTTCAACCCAAATAAATGCTATATCCCATGTTTTTAGTTTTATAATAATTAGGGTCTTCCTCAAAAAGATACCAAGGAATGCCTTCAAACATATGAGTCTATGGTTCAATTGTTATGTAATTTAATTGGCTTTATGTGCAACTTTATTTGTTGATTTGAGATTTGTAAATATAAAACTAAACTTAGTTGATAATGAAGAAAAAAACATAAAAATAAGCCAAAGTTGAATTGTATGTTTCTCTTCCACGAGACTGCAAATGGGTCACACTCTCCATCCAACATCCCTTTTGAGGACTTTGCATTTCTTTTTGCTGTAGGATACTTTTGCAATTTACCAATTAAATTTTTTTTAATTGTTCTCCCAAGTTTAAGTGCTACATAAGATATGCATCACTTGATGAGTTGATGTTCTTTTCATCTCTTTGTTCATTCTTACCTTTTATCTGCAGCACTTTGGATCCGCATTTACAAAGCGCACTTAAGGATTACTTGGTCGCCATGGGAATAAATGAAGGCCTAACTAGTGCCCTCTTGCTACACCTACATAAAAAGGAGCAAGGTCAGTATGTGAATTGGCTACAAAAGCTTGAATCATTTGTGGGGAAAGGTGACTAAGTTGACCACTAACGGGATTGGCTTAATTTAATTACACTTCCAATGTTCCCATCTACAGTCAAGAAAAGAGAGGATGTGAATTTATTTATGCGTTTATAAAGTTGACATGGGGTTTTTTTTTTGACATGTACACTTTTAAGGAAGCATAAGTTGGCCTGTGTGATTTTTGTGCAAAGACGAGCAAAGTATGTTATTTGCCTTTTCTTGTTTCGTTCTGTTAGGAACCTCAATAGAGACTATATTATTGATAGTATAATAGATGATAACAAGTTGAAGCAAGCTCCTCCTCTTGGCTGATCCAGGCCAAACCAACCTAACAATGATTAAAAAAACTTACCCCTCTTTATCCTCAATAGACAGCTATATCCTCTCTCATTCTCTCCACATAACTACCTTCTAACAAACGTGCTTACATAGCAGCTGACACTCCTCTCTTTCGGAATTTGTTCCTATGAGTATAGGTTTTAATGGGCTTAGTTTGTATGGGCTGAATAGTAGTTGAATTGCTAACAATTACCTCCTCCTCAATAGGCACCTTGTCCTCAAGGGAAATAGAAGGGAATTGCCCCTTAATGAAGTCTGTATCCTCCCAGGTAGCTTCCTCTACTGGCTTAGCCTTCCAACGGATTAGCCATTGCTGAATCTTTCTGCTTTTGGACTTGCTTAAGCGTGAAGCCAAGACTACCTCTGGCTCGACCTTTTTAGAAACGTCCACCTCTAACCTTTAAGGAAGATCTTGCTCAATAGGGTGATCACCCATTACCCTTTTTAGCTGAGAAACATGGAAAATTGAATGTACCTTGGCTGTAGGTGGAAGTTGTGATTTGTAAGCAGCTTGCCTACCTTTTCAATGACCTTAAAAGGGCCATAATACCTTGCAAACAGCTTAGGACAGATGCGTCTTGCCACGATGAGCTGTCTATGTGGCCTGAGCTTAACATAGACCAAGTCTCCTTCTTGGTACTGTACCTCCCTCCAATGAGCATCTACAAATTTCTTCATTGATGACTGGGCACGAAGTAAATTGTGCTTAATATGGCGTAAAGCCTCATCTCTATCAACCAAGGCTAATGCCACTGATTCCACTTGGGTCTCTCCTTGTAAGAAGTGCAGTATAGATGCTGGTAGGCAACCATAAACAACTTCAAAAGGAGTCCTTCCGATTGAAACATGAAAATTAGTGTTATACCAATACTTTGCCCAAGGTAACTAATGAGACCAGTGTTTAGGCTGTTTGGAGGTGAAACAACGAAGGTAGGTTTCTAGGTACCTATTAATCACTTCCGTCTGTCCGTCCGTTTGGGTATGATAGGAGGAACTCATCTTCAATATTGTACCTTGTAACTTGAATAATTCCTTCCAGAAATTACTTGTGAAGAGAGGGTCTCTATCACTCAACATGGAGCTAGGAATACCATGCAACTTCACCACATCTTGTATAATCACTTTTGCCACTATTTTAGCCATGAATGGGCATAGTAGTTAATAGTGGGCGATCGCGGCGCTATCGCGGCGGAGCGGAGCGGCCCCGAGCCGCTACAGAGACCCTTGTAGCGGAGCGGTTTGGTGTCGCGGTTAACGCGACGCTAAAGCGGCCGCGATTTTCGACTGATAGCGGATTATAGCGGCCGCTATTGCATTTTGCCGGTTAAGCCCTCACCAGGTGACCTTTAAGGTTGTTTTGGGGGGGGGGGTAAATATGGTATTTCTTATGTTTTAATACTTTAACTTTCTTTTTTCCTACCTTATCCACACCACGACCGAACGTTCGACGTTCTTCTCTTCTACTCCTCACAGATCTAACGTTCCT
>JANZLX010000005.1:28858395-28871340 GCA_025531955.1 Erythroxylum orinocense
AAGCAACGGTCCTGCAACTCTTTGTTTCATCATATTAAGATCTAGAGAAGATTTTCCAATCCATTAGTAAAAGATTGCACTTTCCTTTCTCAAAATTTTGGAAAATAAACAGTTAAGAGATAACCGGACTCGATTACTTACTCAGACCTGTCATTTTTCTTCTTCTTCTTCTTCTCATATTCATCTCCAAAACTTGAGCTCCTAAATGAAAGATGACAGCCAGATCTGGAAGATGATAGCCAGATCCGGAGAAGACAGAAAAGAGAAGCGGCGATGGAGGCATCCGAGAAGAGAGAAGAGAGGAGAGATAAGCGGCGATGACATTATGAGATTTGTGAGAAGAGACAAGAGGGGAGAGAATATGAGGTTTAATCCGGTTATCAAATAACCGGTTCGTATAAAACCTTTTTATATTAAAAGGTTATTAACTAAAACCGAACCGGACACATGGCTGGTTCAGTTCATTTCCGGTCGGACTGGCCGATTCAGTCCTGTTTTAAAACCCATGAAAAAAGGTGAGAATAAATCATTGACAAACGTTGAATGTCCGTATTAATAATATTATTTCCTGTTTTCCTTATCATAAATTATAATGGTAAAGTTATGTATTTCTTCCTCTTTCGTGTCATCTAATATATAGTTCAATGTTAATAATACAAATGTTAGCAATCATCAAACATAAGCACAAAAAAGTTTTTCCAAATATTTGCTTTTAATTTAACAAAAAAAGAAAAGTGCAAATAATTAGATAATATTTGGTATTATGCATTATAAGAGGTTTAACGGAATTGAAAATTTAATAAATGCATGGAAATTTGCATATGTTTCAAGGGAAAAAGAGGTAAGTGAAATTATAAATATTAGGAAAACTTTCACAAACTTTTAAGTAGCAATTATTCTGAAGTGACATGAATGTTATTATGTCTAACTAATTAATCTAAAGATATTTGTTTGGTGATTCGTCCTCCTTTTGCTTCAAGTTTCTGCCGGCATGGTGAAAAGTTAAGAAGTCGCATAAAGTGTTTGGTGCTAGCAACAGCATGATTATATCAAAAAGCAAGCTTTTTTAGAAAGAGAAAACACACATTTATGTAGTAATAAAGTATATATAATGACGCAACATTTAGAACGATAGTCTTGTTACAGATATTCACTTTAACTTAACATAGTTTTTTGGGATTTTTTTTATTCAAATCGAGTTAACAATTTATTGATAGTTAATTCTTAGAGATTTTTTTTAAATAAGAATTGAATTCAATAAAAATCACAAGCAATCCCAAGACCTTCCTTTTTTGTTTTTAAAACAGCAACCCCAATACTTACTGGTTGTGGAAGCGTCACAACTCACGATAGTCGTGGGTTTTAAAACACACTGTCATGCACATATCATTCATCTTTACACATAGTTCAAGCAGCTGTGAAGTCCCTCGCTCTCTCTCTTGACCCCCAAAAAAAAAAAAAAAGTCCCTCTCTCTCTCTCTCTGTAGTTACAGTTACGGTTAAAGAAAGTAGATAGTGCACAGAAAAAGGTAAAGCCAAAAAGCTGAGCATGGAAAGGCTTCTACAAGATTTTAAAGTGGAGCACAAGAACCCGTCCGAGGAGGCCTTGATGAGATGGCGGAGAGCAGTGTCCATCGTCAAGAATCCTCGCCGCCGATTCCGCCACGTAGGCGATCTCGTCAAGCGGAACGAGGCCGAGAAGAAAAAACGCAGCATTCAGGTTCTCCGTCCTTCTCTCTTAACCTTCTTTCTAAACAATTTTCACACCCGACCTCGTTTCGTAGATCTTAGAATCCCAAGATTTTCGTGCAATGAATCCACCCAATGCGCATCTTAACAAAGTTTCTTTTGTTAAGGGTAACGCACGCTATTAAAGGTATTCCGGAATGTTAGGGTACGAAATATACTCTTATTACAACATTCAGTTAATTGGAATTATCAATGTTTGAGTAAAGAGAAATTCAACTTATTTACCGATTACGTAAACGGGTAGTTATCAGTATTAATCAAATTTATGTTATTATCTTCGCTAATTATAGAACAATTTTTCTTAAATATATAGAATGATCTTCTTACCTTTTATATATGTTTGATGGAACTTGGATCTAATGTCTGGTTGGAGTCTTATGCATCGTACGACACTTTTTCAAGACGCGGAATCAAACATCCATATATAATTAATCAGAGACCTAATTATGTTTGAAGGTAAAAGTTCAATGTCATGGTGTACGAATTAAGATTGCTGAACCCGAATATAGTTACTTAGCAATTACTTTTACCAATACCAGTGTATTATAGTTTTAATTATCATAAAAAATTGATATGCTTTTAATTTAGGAATCAAACAAACAGTAATGGACAAGAAAATCTTGAGTTTGGAATTAACAAGGTAGATAGTACCAACTACCAACACAATGGTAATTCTACTGTGGTGGATAGCCGACCAGGTTTCCTGATAGATATCCTTCCCTATTTTTGGAGTGGAAAAATGATCTACCTTTTGACTTGTAGCATTTAATTAAAAGTGACGGAGGAAACTTCCTCGAAATTTCCGCTGTTTCTTTTTTAAATTTTGAAAAGCATGACTGCTTTGATTGTGATGTTTAAGACTTACAGGATCTCTTGCCGGAACAGATCTTCTGTACCCCTGCCCAGTGCCCTCTTTTTCCTTTTATTCTCAACCACTCAATTTATTGCATCGGATGGTTGAGATCAAAGGGAAACTGAGTTGGCACAGGGTAGGGGTACAGAAGATCTGTACCCCCTCTTGCCCATCGTCATTGTCCTTTTTATTAATGGTGAATTCATTGTTAGAATTTTAGAGTCGGTAGCTTCTTTTAGTAATTCTTCTGTCCCTGTCCCACCCAAACTCAATTTTCAATCGAGGCATGTGGTTGCCGTGTTGATGCTGTTGCTGTTATCCCTTTCTAATTTGCATAGCCATTCACCTTTAATTGAATAGTACCAACAACAGGTAGTAGAAATTTGATTTAAACCATTTGCAATGCAACTTCCATGTGGAACGTTTCCATCAATACGACGAAATTGTTCCAGAGTTGGTTACCTGTTAGGCTTTTGTCGTTATTCATATTGTTTTAATTCTAATCTTTTGCATATGGAAAGCAAATATAATCAAGCTACTCCTGATTTCAAATACCTTCCGACAAGTTCATTCCATCACATGAATCACTAACTCGGTCTTTGGACTTGCTAATCTATCCTCTCTCTCTCTCTTTTTTAATAAGATTAAGCTTTTGACTGTATAAAAGTCAACTTTCAAGAATGACCTTGTTGTGAGATGATAAATTTTCTTTGTGTGCTCAATTCTCTGAAATCTGAGCAGGTAAGGTAATACTCTCTCCTATCCAAAATAAAAGTCGTTTTAGGGGGATGCACACTTATTAAGAAAGTTAATGAAATGTTTGATATATCCTTATTAATTACATATTGAAGTGCCTTGAAAATATAATCTGTGTACTTAAGATGTGAGAGAAATTAAAGGGTAATTTTGGAAGTAAAATTATAAACATGCATGAAAAGTTACGAACGACACTTATTTTAAATAATTAAAATCTCTCCAAAACAACTTTTATTTTAGATAGGAGGGAGTATGTTTTTTTTATCCCTTAAAGATTGGATCATAAGACTTCTTCCTTGCTTGCCTATATTTATTTAGGGACTATTATTAGGTCCCCTTGAGAAAGTATCATCCATAATGAGAACTCATTCCATGTTATCTTCATAGAAAGCAGTTGATTACATCATTCAAGTACAAATATTAAGAGGATCACTTATCAAAACCTTAGTATAATGTTGTAATTGAAAAGATTAAAGGGACAAATTCCTCCATACGTTTCATAAAATTTGAACCCTTAATGTTAACCTTTGATATATTATTTTCATATAAATAAAGATTGTTTTTATAAAGGCTTGTTAAGTATTTATTTAAATTTATTAACAATCTTAAAGTTCAATTCATAAATTTTGTCTTGAGATTTGAAACTAATGTCAGTATTAATCAATTATTCTTAATACAAAAATGTATAATAAGATATGTAAACAAAGATGAAACCACATTTAAAAAAGATAATAGTATTAGTTGCAAAGTAATTCACTTCCCCTAAAAATTGAGTTAAATTCGCTCCATATGCATTCTTTCCTATAAGCTTACAAAACATTCTAAGTTGGTATCTTTATAAACTCACAAAACATTTTGAGTTGGATTTTGTTCGAACTGAGATATGACATAATGATCGATGATTGGCTTTAGGATGATAATCTAATCATAATTGGAGCTCATGAACTTGATTTTAGTCTCCATGAAAGGAATTAAAAGAGAAAGAAAAACTATTAATATCAATTTTTAAGTAGTTTTAATAATTAATTTTACATCTATAAGTGAATTATGACACTAAAACTTTTAAAATAATTGAAAATTTTGACTTTTAATAACTTTATTACTTAAATGAATTTATTTAATATTTTAAAAATTTTCCATAGATAATTTATCAATAATATAACCAAATAATAAGAATTCAGTCTCGCAAATTAATTACAATTTGAGGAATATGACATTTGGACAAAATATATCAACATAAAGAAAATAGTGAGTCAAAGTTTGTTTATATTTTTAAGGGGTGTTTCAATTATTTCTGCAATGGGAAAACTTTATTCCTCCATGAAACCATTTGTGTTACTTTTTTAGCGCTCCTTCTGAATATTCTACATAAATAGCACAGCTGCAAAGAAGTTGATCCTTTGTTTATTATATGATAAACTGTAGCATTTTGTTTGTATTCATTTTCTTCATACTTTTGCTTGCACATGATTAGCTAGACAGTCAGTTTCCATTAACTTCTCTTATACTTATTGGATACGTGTGAGGAACTGAGGATTGGCAAATTGTAATGTATGTCCGAAGTTGGCATCTCATTAACTCATGTAACCATCATTTTCTCATCATCGGGCAGCAAGAGGGTGTAAGAGAATGTCTCGTGACATTGATGTCTTTGTTTCCTTTCGTTCCAAAGCAAAAGTAACTGGCATGCAAAAACTGATTTTATTAGACAAATAACCAACACTTTTTTTCCGTCCTTTTTTCCTACATTCTATATTTCCTTTTCAAACCTTTTGCACTCTTTAGATTAGAAAGCTGGGCATATGCCTACTTACATTACAACAATACGAATCATTTAGGGAGCAAACAAATGGTGGGCACTTTTTGACCTCAACACAAATGATAAATGTTGCAAAACCTAGGACCCTGCTGCCAAATGTCTTGAATGCAACAATAGCAGCTGCAGAAGGGAATAAAATATGTGAAACTTCCTGCTATTAAAGCAGTATGGCTTTTGTTTCTGTTAGTGACTTATTTCTGTCTCTTTCTTTTGGAGCCAGGAAAAAATACGTGTTGCCCTTTATGTTAAAAAGGCTGCTCTGAAGTTTGTTGATGGTACTCACTCAATTTATATTTCATGCACACTTCAAAATTCTGTATGCTTTCTTTTTTCACTTAATCTTTATATGGTGCAGCTGGTGCTGCATTTGCTTTAGACGTTGAACACAAGGTTTCAGAAGAGGTGAAAAAAGAAGGCTTTCAAATTGACCCGGATCTCCTGGCCACTATTGCTCGTGAACATGATCTTAAGATTTTGAAAGTCTATGGTGGGGCCGAAGGAATTGCAAGGACAGTTTGTGTCTCACTGAATGAAGGTGTCCAAAGTAGTGATGTATCTAAAAGGCAAAACATTTATGGCTATAACCGTTATCCAGAAAAACCTCCAAGAACCTTCTTTATGTTCGTGTGGGAAGCACTGCAAGACTTGACACTGATCATTCTTATGATTTGTGCTGCTGTTTCTATAGGTGTAGGAATTGCCACTGAAGGATGGCCAAAGGGCATGTATGATGGACTAGGAATCATATTAAGTATCATTTTAGTTGTCATGGTTACTGCAATTAGTGACTACAGGCAGTCGTTGCAGTTCAGAGACTTGGATACGGAGAAGAAAAAGATTTTTATACAGGTTACGAGGGATGGACGCAAACAAGTAGTCTCCATTTATGATTTGGTTGTTGGAGATGTAGTCCAACTGTCTGTTGGTGACATAGTTCCAGCTGATGGGATTTATGTATCAGGATATGGTTTACTTATAGATGAATCAAGTTTGTCTGGAGAGAGCGAACCTGTCAATGTGAATGAAGAGCAGCCTTTTCTTCTTTCGGGAACCAAAGTGCAAGATGGATCTGCAAACATGCTAGTTACAGGAGTTGGCATGAGAACTGAATGGGGAAAATTGATGGAAACTGTAAATGAAGGTGGAGAGGATGAGACGCCATTGCAGGTAAAATTGAATGGTGTTGCCACGATTATTGGAAAAATTGGTTTGGCTTTTGCTGTGCTAACATTCCTCGTGTTAACTGCAAGATTTCTGATAGATAAAGCAAAACACAAGGAATTATCGCATTGGTCTTCAAGTGATGCCTTAACACTTCTGAACTATTTTGCTATTGCTGTTACCATAATCGTTGTTGCTGTCCCTGAAGGCTTGCCGTTGGCAGTGACTTTGAGTCTTGCCTTTGCAATGAAAAAGCTAATGAATGACAAGGCACTTGTCAGGCACCTGTCTGCTTGTGAGACAATGGGATCTGCTAGCTGCATCTGCACTGATAAAACAGGGACCCTAACCACGAATCACATGGTAGTTGACAGGATATGGATATGTGGAGAAGCTAAAGTTACAAACAGGAAAAACAGCATGGGGAATTTAGATATCAAAGCTTCAAAAGAAGTGTTAAGCTTCCTTTTTCAAGTTGTTTATCGCAATACTGGTTGTGAAATGACCAAGGATGAAGATGGAATTGACAAAATTTTGGGAACACCAACAGACAAAGCATTGTTTGAGTTTGGCTTGCATTTGGGTGGTGTTTACCATTTATATCAGAGAGATTTTCAAATACTAAAAGTTGAGCCTTTCAATTCAATTAGAAAGAAGATGTCCACACTTGTGCTTTGTCCTGAAGGGGGACAACGAGCTTTCTGCAAAGGTGCATCAGAAATAGTACTACAAATGTGTGACAAGGTCCTTGATGACAGTGGGGAACCTGTTCCTCTGTCTGTAGAAGAGGTAGGAAATATCTTGTATGTCATAAATGGTTTTGCTTCTGAGGCCTTGAGAACTCTTTGCTTGGCTTATAAAGACATAGATGGCACTTGCAACGGACATGACATCCCTGATTCTGGCTACACATTAATAGCAGTGGTTGGAATTAAAGATCCTGTTCGGCCTGAAGTTAAAGATGCTGTTCGGACTTGTTTAGAGGCTGGAATTACTGTTCGTATGGTTACTGGTGATAACATAAATACTGCTAAAGCCATTGCAAAGGAATGTGGCATACTTACTGAGGATGGCTTGGCCATAGAAGGACCAGAGTTTCGTAATAAGACATATGAGGAGATGAGGGAAGTTATTCCAAAAATTCAGGTATTTGTATGACTTCCCAGCAAAGTGATCCTTTTGCACTTTAAGATTTGTAACTTGTATCAATTGCTTGTGACAAATAGGTTATGGCCAAAAATTCAGGTCTTTGTATGACTTCCCAGCAAAGTGATCCTTTTGCACTTTAAGACTTGTAACTTGTATCAATTGCTTGTGACAAATAGGTTATGGCTCGTTCTTTGCCTTTGGACAAACACACCTTGGTGACAAATTTGAGGAATATGTTTAAGGAGGTTGTGGCAGTTACTGGGGATGGAACCAACGATGCTCCTGCTTTGCATGAAGCAGATATTGGACTTGCTATGGGCATAACTGGGACAGAGGTTTGCATACGTTTCTTACTTTCATGCAGTTCTAGTTGATCATTTGTCTATCTCTTGCGTGTCTGCATTTATGGTTTAGTATCATCACAGTTGTGACATTTTGGTCCACAATAATTTACTTCCAGGAACAATGTAAAACACTGATGAATTTGTTTCTAATACTTGTATCTTCAAATTTGATTGACATGTGAAAGTCGTAAATTTCAAACGCAAAGCGTACAGGAAACTCATGGACAATCAAGTGTCTTTTGTTCCTAGACCCATTATAGTATCAGGATATTCCACAATCAAAGCACTTAAAGCCAAGTTTTATCCATGATAATGATGTTGCCATAATTTTGATAACGCCTATTGCATGTCCTTATTTTCGGATTTTCTAACATTGGAACTTCCCATGAAATATTAAAATTAGAATAAATATTTCTGGTTGTATATAATCTCTCGAATATGTAACTGGTTTGAGTGTTCGGGTCTTTGAGAATGCAAAATTAATGACTGGAAGATCAACTTTTAACATTTAACTTCAAATGATTTGATCTTAACAATTATATTTTTGAAATACAAATTTTGGAGTATCTCCAACAAAAAATTTTGTGATGTTAAAATTGGTATTCATTTGTTTGAAGTTCTATTCAATTTCCTTGGCCTTATCATAGAATATGAGAAAGGAGGTTAGCAGGTTTAATTGTAAAGTAGTCAGATAATAAAATTGATAGTCATTTCTTTTTATTCAATTTCCTTGACATTATTCTAGTATATGTGAAAGGAGGTTAGCAGGTTAATTGGAAAGTAGTTGGCAAAGCTCTTTTCTCCTTGAGCTTTGGCTCAAAGGTTGACTGCTTGCATATATTTTCAATTTGTCAACCCATGATATTACCGCCACAAATATCTATTTTGCAGGTTGCTAAAGAAAATGCTGATGTAATTATAATGGATGACAACTTTTCAACTATTGTTAATGTTGCTAAATGGGGTCGTGCAGTTTATATCAACATTCAAAAGTTTGTCCAGTTCCAGCTTACAGTTAATGTTGTTGCTCTTATGATCAACTTTGTTTCCGCTTGCTTCACAGGTACTTCGACTTTTCAAGCTTGCTGTTAGCTTTGTAACATTATTTTCTAATGCAGAATATTGTGTTACCTATTGTCGTTTTCATCTTGCACATGATATTTTCAGGTTCTGCTCCTTTAACTGCTGTGCAGTTGCTTTGGGTCAACATGATCATGGACACTCTTGGTGCATTGGCATTGGCTACAGAACCTCCAAATGATGGATTGATGAAAAGGCCTCCCGTGGGGAGGGGCACAAGTTTCATTACAATGGCCATGTGGAGAAACATACTTGGTCAGAGTGTGTATCAACTAATTGTGCTTGGAGTTCTCAATTTTAGTGGGAAGCGCCTGTTAGGATTAAGTGGCTCAGATGCTACCAGTGTTTTGAAAACTTTGATATTTAACTCTTTTGTTTTCTGCCAGGTAAGATCTATAGTGATTGAGCCTACTGTTTTGATAGCTGTCTCATCTTCATCCATATGATTGCATCATACTACTCGAATACCTGTATAAAAAAAATCTTTTAACATTACTTAGCTTCTAAAACAAAATCTGCAGCCAAAAAGTATACAAGTTTTCTAATGACTCTCTTACGTATTCTTAATGATGAAGTATTTAATTTGCACTACGAAGTATATCTTTTATTAGATGAATGTTAGAAACAAAAATGTTTACTGTCATCTTGTATAAGTTGTTGATGAGGTTAGCCCTTTCCTTCCAGGTGTTTAATGAAGTAAACAGTCGTGATATAGAGAAGATAAACGTATTCCGAGGAATGTTTGACAGCTGGGTGTTCTTAGTTGTTATGGTAACAACTGTGACGTTTCAAGTGATCATAGTCGAATTCCTGGGGACCTTTGCAAACACCGTCCCATTAAGCTGGGAATTATGGGTGCTAAGCATTGCAATAGGAGCAGTAAGCCTGCCAATAGGAACTGTGCTGAAGTGCATCCCCGTGGAAAAAGGTACACCAAAGCAACATGACGGGTATGATGCTCTCCCTGGTGATCCAGAAATTTCTTGAGAGGTAAAATGGCATACTTACACCAATCGCAGAAAATATAAGATAGGGAAAGGCCGTTTTTTGCTTCTTTGTTTTTCCTGGAATTTGAAGGAAGCCTCAATTGGTGTTGGTTGATTTTTCAGAACGTAACCTCAAACCCTTTTGAAGGGAGCTGAAAACCACTGATTTTGATGCTAAGACAAATTTCACGTGTCTCTTAAAGTGTTAGGCAGAAGCTGGAGTTAGTAATCCTGCGGAATCAAACTTTTCGCCCTTAGAACTTAATAACTCAGGAGGTTTCAAGTTTTCATCACAAATTTCAGCTTTAAAGAATAAAAATACTAATGAATCAGTACATGCAATTAGGAGAGTTTTGTTTGTCCATTTATGTTATTGCTTCTTGTTCTGTAAGACTGTTTTTGTTTTAAAGTTTAGGATCTTCGCACCATGAATGGTACCAAAAGTTTGGACTTGTCTTTTCCTCCGTTTTGTTGTGTCGATGTGCTTGAAATTACTGGAAGGAAAATTAGGTAAGTCATCGTGTGTAGCAATTATGTGAATTAAAGTAAGTATTTGCTAAGCCAAGAAGGTCGAATGTGTTCGTCAGCAGAATCCGAAGTTCCTAATGTGATGAACAGGCAGAGTACATGGGAGCTGTTGGGATTATGTGCTGGCATAGTCTAGTTGAGTACGTGGGAGATGTTGGTGTGCTGATTGTTAGCTGATTGAATAGGTCTTAGCTATTTATTTGCTAGTAGTGCTAGTAGTTGTTGGAGTCCTTATTTTAGTAGTTAAGGTCACGAGGGAGATGGTAGTTTTCCTTCTGTATTCAAGCTATTCCAGTATGTGGCAATAAAATTAAGTTCATTCACAAATCCAAATAGTGCGATTCATTCTTGCCCAAAGAACAATTCTACTTATTATCATTGTTAGCTTTGATTGGGACCTATCATTGGTATAGAGCTAGGTTATAATGGGAACTAACAAGGAAAGAATCGAGTAATTGGAGGCTGGACTAGGAGCACCTCAAAACGGTATGAACCAGATGGAACTTGGGTTAAATGACAAGTTGCATCAAATGCAGGAAACCATTGACACGTTATCAGAAGCTTAACTCTCCAACAAGGAAGTATCCAGCAGCAACGCCAATGACCATAATAGATGTTTTCGCAATTATAGTGACGACTCCAAAGATCATACAGAAGGGACACGACTCATGTTCTCATCCAAATAGGCAAAGCTTGAATTTCCTAGGTATTAAAGAGACGATACTGGTTCAACAGAGTAGCCCAATTCTTTGAATTTCACGACACCCGGACAGCACAAAAAGTGTCATTGGCAGTCATTCCACCTTGAGAGTGAAGCTAATCAAAGCGATCCTACAAAGAAGAAGGGAGATAAGTGATTTGGGTAGATTTTGAAGAAGATTTTGATGAGGCTTTATCAAAGGTGACAGGAGGGCTCACTACGAGACTACTAGAGAGAGCTTGAAAAAGCTAGGAAATTGAGTGCAAGGATGGACAAAAAAGGTATTAGTTGGAACGTTTATGGGAGGCCTTAAATCAGAAATTGCAGATGACATTCGAATGTTCAAACCAAATTCATTAAAAGAAGCAAATCAGTCTAGCGCGAATGAGAAATGACCAGCTAAATCGTCAACAAAGATTGACACAGCCACAACAACTCAGTCGGTCGGAACCTGAGTTGTCTACCTAGATGAAATCCAAATTAGCACCACCTATGAATCGCCTTACTTGGGAAGAAATGCAAAAAAGGCGAGAACAAGGTCTTTGTTTCAATTGTGATGACAAATTTACCATGGGCCATAAGTGTAGAGGACCACATCTCTTGCTGTTGGAAAGGAACTTTAGTACAACATATGAAGAGGAAAAAGATGAGGAGGAAGAAGAAGTTGTTGTCAATGATCAAAATGAACCGGAAATCTCCTTCCATGCTCTAACCGAATGGTCAACTTCTAAAACCTTGCGAATTATAGCTAAGATCGGGCATCACAAGACAATTGTCCCATTGACGGTGGTTTTACACACAACTTTATTAGTGAGAAGATAGCTGATATGCTGCACCTACCAGTGGTTCCAACCAAGTCGTTCAATGTCAAGGTAGCTAATGGAAAACCATTTATATGCCAAAGGAGGTTTGAGAATGTGCATGTATTACTTCAGGGAATTCCTTTCTCTCTTAGTCTCTACTCGTTGCCACTAACTGGGTTGGACTTGGTCTTAGGCGTACAATGGCTAAAACAATTAGGAACTGTGGCATGTAATTGGAAAAATATGACAATGGAGTTCATATGGAGAAATCGAACTCACAAGCTACAAGGAATAGATGCACAACCCATTCTAGTCGCATCCTTGAAGGCTGTTTCAAAGGAATTATGGCAAGGATGCTCTATGTTTACGATTTGCCTACAATCCACAACAAATAAAACACAATAGGATATCCATCCAAACATGCAGCAACTAATTAAAAAATTTCAAGAGCCAAATCAACTACCTCCAACAAAAGAAATTGACCACCGAATTTGTTGGGACCCGACTTCGGAAATCGGACCCTAACCGAAAAATGAAAACGAAATCGAAATCCGGACAACAAAATGCGGAAGCGAAAACAAACAAAGAGATCCGAAGCGGAAACAAAAGGCGAAATCGAAGGAATGGAATCGAAGCAAACAAATCAAAAGCAAACGTATCGAAAGCAAATCGAAGGCTTAGAATCGAAAGCGGAATCAAAAGCGAAACGAACCTAAACAAATTCCGAAACACAAATCGGAGCGAATTACAAAGAACGGATTTTCAAAGATTCCGACATCCGCGAATAAACTTTTTCGAAATAGAGTCGTGCTGGATACCCTAAGACTAACTCGGTCTAATACCGATCCGAAATCCGGTCTAAATTTTTTTTTCTTTTCTTTCGTATTAATCCTTTCATTCTTATACACTCTCATACACGTCAACACAATAAAATTTTCCCATTGGGAATTTCATCCTCATATAACACTCAATTCATAAAAATCGTCTTAAACTCAATCTCATCTTTAACCCAACTTA
>JANZLX010000005.1:28883178-28893396 GCA_025531955.1 Erythroxylum orinocense
GCGTGGATACCTTTAGAGATAGTCTCTATTGGCTATTCAGGTTTGAGTTTGCATACAGACACATGGATCCTGGCTTTTGGGAAGGTCTCGGCAACAAAATTTTTGTTTTCCGCACCCCGTGTATATGATACATGGACCGGGATTTTCCTACATCATTATTGTCACATATGCTTAGGTGTGTATCATTAAGTTCATCCCATTCTATCCAGAGATTTGTTTCTGACATATCACCAGTTATCTTGCAATAGTAATACTTTGATCTCACTTGATCCTAGACAATATTTCTCTCTTTATCCTTGCCACGATCGAGGCTTCCTCGCATTAACATAAACTAACATCAACTTTACCCAAATGTTTCAAGAATTTACCTCTTTTAGTGTTACACCATGTCATAATGATTCAACTACCATATTGGTGCATTAATTCTTCTCATTTGACTCATCGTCTTTTTCTTTATGTCATTTCTATCTCATCTTCCTATTGTCATTTATTTCATCTCCCATATGTATATCCTTAATCAATTCAAAATTATTGATGCATAATCATTATGAAATTATGGTCCCAATTCCTCTAATATGTTCTTATGTTGGATCATAACTCTCGTCACATTAATCAAACAACCATTTTAGTTCCAAATTCATCTTCTTAAGATCATAACAAATTTATGTTTACATTACATTCTGCTTGTGCACTTTAATCTCCTCATTTCTATTTATACCCCTATTTTTCTCAAATGATCCATGAAAATGCATTCATATTTACCTCACATTCGGAGGATATATCACCATAGTACAATATTGGTGTCATTTTCAATAACATCCTCTAATACAATTACATTGAATCATTATTTATCATATCCAACCATGTACTATTTCCCATTTCTAATTATACACAACTTTCAATTTCTTATGTTCTAAAAGAGCATCACTCTTCTTACTAATTTTATCAACTCAAACTCTTAACACATGCTCATGCGTGTGGCTCATACATATACGACTCAGACTAGGGATCAGTTGCTGCTGTTTGCTATCACATGACTAAAATGCATCTAACTTGGCATATATTTCAAAAAACGACCATGTAAGATACTAAATCTAGGATCTGATACCAAATTAAAGCACCCCACTCTTGCAAGACGTGTACCCGACATCCTGAATGGCGTCCGAGTGAATACCTCTCAAGGGCAGCATGCTAGAACAGTTAAACACTTGAAACTTAGTACAAAATTTTCAAATTTATCATATGCGTATGCAAAAAACAATATTCAAAGCGGACCCACTTTTTTCCTTAAACATTTCCATTCACAAGTGTTACAAAAAATTTTCAAATCATCAAAATTTCATTAATCAATAGGGCCCATTACAGATACAAAACACTTACAATCATAATGTCATTACAATATAAATGCATTCACATACACATTGTACAATAATTTCAGAATACATTCTTTAACACAAAAATTAATGGAAAATTCTATGCATATGGAAATTGATCCTGACCTCTATCTCTTACTTGCATGTTGTGACTATACTCCCATTTGCCCAATGGGGTAACTCTATTAAGCCAATAAAATATTGCAAATTTTGGGTGAGTTTTTCAAACTCAGTGAGTGACCATCCTCGATGGCTCACTAAATCACATAGCACATACAGTTCATCGATTCATCAGATTGAGTCACATACATTACACATTCACTTAAGCATATAGCACTTAATCATTCATTTCGCATTTAACATTCAACACACATCACATATAGTGCTTATGAGACTCACTTTCAATTATTATTGTTGTTGTGACCGAGTGCTTTTTTATTTAACTCATATCCCTTGTGGATACTGAGTTGTATCAGATAATGTCCCATATCCCTTAGTGAATTCTAGGTACATTCACAACTAAGCCTAAAGCTTTTTTCACATTCTGAGCTTTAGGAACTTTTTCACTGGTGACTTCAATTACAACTTCCTTTATCTTTCATGCATTCATGATATGAAATGAATCTGTCACATATGATCAAACAGTCACTTTCTTTCACTTTAGGCATGTCATCGGACTTTAGTCCCGCATTCACATTTAAGTTGAAAATAACTTTTTCATTCATATGCATATTCACATTTTTCTTCGGAACTAGGCCAAACATTTAACAATTAAGTTATGAAATCACATATTCCATCCAATTCACATTCATGTAGCACTTCAATATCACATTCAGGCATCAAAAGTCTCGGACCTTCAGAACAATCACAATTGCAATACATAATTTAAACAGAACAAATAACAAGTAAGACCATTTAGGTTGACTCATAATACAGTTCAAATTAGCATTAGCTTCCATGATCTGGAAACGTCTGAATGCGAACATTTATCTTACTCATCACAATTATGCAATACACACGTTGCACACATATTAATAATTGCACAATCACAAAATATTCAGTTTTGCACATATGCATATGTGTAATGTATAATGCCTGCTCAATGACAATCTCAGATATATTATCCAATTTCACATCTTATGCTTATTTTCATTTCATAATTCGTTCACTCAACATTTATTTTCTATCGTTATTGCTCCCATAATAACAATTTCTCATTCACTTTAACTTGATACCCATTACTCCTCTCCTTTGAATCAGAACTACAATTATATGAATATCTTCATTTCCATTATACACATGCCTTTGATGCTTTAATACCAACAATTTATTCACTAATGTTATTCTAACGTTATATAATAATATAATATCCAAATTCTCATTCTTTCTTATAAATTTTCCAAAATTCTAGACCTTTGGGTCTATTTTCCATGACCAATTAGACAATACAAATGAAGTAATTTTGGTAATACTCTCTTCTAGAAAATTGTTTGTTGTTGTCTTAAGTTTCTATTGACATTAAAATAATTCAATTTTGTTCAGTAATTTGAAAGTTATACCCAAACATTTTCAAACTATTCTTATACTAAAACAGTATCATGTACTAGAACTTTAGAGATAGAATTAAAATTCTATTTGTTCAGAAAATTTGTATCCCTATGGCTCTAGTTTACTCCAAAAAAATCATTCCATTTAGATAACTATAGAAGAAGTTATAGGCAAAAGAAGGAAGGATGTTTGGGGTGCAAAAACCGCACGATAGTTCACTTTTGAGTGGTTTATCCTAACTAAGATTAAGTCGCAGCCATGCAACATCAATGCATGGCCTTGCATTCCAAAACAACCAAGTTATGGGCATGCAACAATAACACACGCCCGTGCACACCAACAAATAAGTCACGGCCTTGTAACCATAACGCATGGTTATGCACACCCAATCTCCATAACCAATTTCCATGCCAATTTTATCACTCAATCTATCCTAAATGATTTCAGATGGCTAAGATTTTTAGTGGAGATGTAGATCAATGAGTTTCGAGTCTAATGGCTTAAGTACCATGTCATTTGGAGGTTTGGAGAAGGAGATATAGCCAAAATACTGAAGGATGTTTGAACTGTCTATAGCCATAGAAGTCATAATCATGTAGGAGCATGATCATGAGTTTCCAACGGATTTCAAAAGTCACAATCATGCAGAAGCACGATTGTGCTTTTCCTAGTTCTTTTCAAAGTTTGCACGATAGTGCTTTTTCTTCTTCTCTTCCAATAGTGCTTTTTTCTTCTTCTTCCTCTCTTTTTCTTCCTTCCTTAGAAATTCTGTTGTTCTTCTTCTTTTCTTTCACTATAACATTTCTAACTTATATTTACTCCATTATTGTCTTTCATTCAACTAAAATCACTCACAAACAAAGCCAAAATCTAGATTGAAACACCAACATTTAAAAATTAGATCACCATTCACTCATTTTCTGCATTTTTCCTTCATTTTTCTGCAATTCCATTTTATGCATATTCTTCATTCTCTTCCTCTAACATCCACCTTAATCATTCATTCTGACCTTTAGAAATTACCATATACCTATTCCATAACTATAACTTCAATTTTTTTCATATATAAAACATTAAAATCTTCACGCATATAAATACAATGAAGACAAAAACAGGGCATTCATCAATTTTTCTTCAGAAATTTTCTGGACTAATTTATGCATGGTTTCATTGATCTTTCAACTCGAAAAATCACTCTAACGCTATTTTATACCATCTTTACACATCAAATATGAAAAATCAACACATATGGCATAGCCCAAAAATCCATACTCACGTTTCCACATAATATTCATATCCCCATTTTATACTCATTTAACTGTTAACTTTCATGATGCGTGTGTCATCTTATAAAACAAGAAAACATATAAAAAAGCTTCCTTGTTAAAACTCCAAAATATTCAAAATCACTTGAACCAAGCTTTCCAATATCACATAATCATCCACAGTCTAAGGTGGTATGGTCAGCTATTTCGGTGATAGTGAAGAAGAAAGCAAAATGAGATAGCAAGTGAAAAGTGAGAGTAAGACGTATTATGAGGGTGAGAGATTTCTGAAAGTAATGAAGCGTCCAAAAGATGAGAAAAGTCACATAGAAGATATTATAAGAAAACAATAATAGTGTCTTTGTCTTTCATTTAAAAAGAACTGTGGCTTAAGACTTGGACACTTTTCCAATTTTTAAAGCTTTAACTAGTTTCCTAACTAACTAGTTCTTATTGAACTAGTGCCATAACTCCCATCTTTTTATTCCAGTTATCACCAAAATTTTCAGTAACATCTTCTCACAAATTCTAAAATCATCTCCAAAAATTTCTTCAATGTCATTTAACTCATTTCTATTTCCATTTATCAATTTACTCGCTAAACCGCATTTTTCCTAATTTAATAATATTCAACATTTTCGAAATTTATTCCTAAAATTCACCAAAAATTTAAAATTAGCAGTTACACTCTCCAAATAAATTTACAATGCAATAAATCACAATTCTCAATAAATTCACCTTTCACATAAATAAGTCAATTATACTAGGATTGTCAATGAATGCATGTACAGTCATTTTAAATGTGTGCAAAAATTCAAATTCACGTGTTTGTATGCTAACATTATGCATGAGCATGAAAATGCATTTTTCTTAATCTCTCTTTGATCTCACATGTACCGTATTTTTGGGTTTTAACTCTTAATATGGGAACGGGATGTTACACTACAATGGTTGAAAAATCAAACCCAAAAAAAGGTTACTAACTACTAAAGGAAACCATGTTGAAGAAAAGAGATTTGGTAATGGAGCCACTTGCAGCAAGGGGCTATACCTAGAACACCTTTTAGTCTTAAAGGTCTAGTCAATCATCACAAAAACTCTAAGGCTAACCAATAGAACTCTAATCCATTAACCTTCTTGGGTAGGCAGAAGGAATAAAAAAATTAATGCCATATAAAAAACCCAACTAGAAAATATAAGACAATAATATCAATATGGGTAGGAAGTTCCTCTTCTCCTAAGTGGGAAAAAAATCTTTTTTCTTCAATAATCAAGTAGCTGAAGAAGGACAACACAATAAGAGCAAAAAGGAGAAAGCTTCTGTTGGAACCTCATAAATTACAAGTAAAAATGCTTCATCTAGTGTTAATCTAAATATTTTGGCATATCAAAATGCTAGGAGATCAGAGTTTATGGGGGTAGATATTGGTAATAATATCACTTTGGCTAAGAAGCAAGTACAAATAGAGGAGGAGAAGGACATTAATGGTGGAATTAACACCCTTTAACATACATTATAATTTGGGTGAAGTCTTTTTTCTAAATCTTTTTTATTTTGACACCCACAATAATAAATGTAATTTCTTTTTTGGATTGTTAAAAGAAAAAGAAATCCTTTATTTTATACAAACATAAGGAACTTGTAGCACCCCACTCTCGCAAGACATATACTCGACATCATCAGTGATGTCCAAGTCCGAGCCCCTCAAGGATGGCATGCTAGAGCACTCAATCAATCTAAAATCTATATAAAATCTTTTTTTGATAACAATCATACACATCTTTCTGAAATCAACATTTCAAATCGGCCCCACTTTATTCGTAAAATTTTTCAATCACAATAATACAATCAATAGAATTTTCAATAGCCAATTGGGCCCTTTCACAAATACGTGACACTTTAGTCATAATGTCTTTACATTACAACATAAATCATATACACATTTTACAAAACTTTCGGAATACATATTATAGAGAAATCGCAAAATATACAAATTTATACAAAAATAGGAAATTATAAATGCAGACGCAAACTGATCCCGACCCTTATCTCTCACTTGCATGTAGTAGGTATACTTCCGTTGCCCAACGGGGTGTTCTTCTGATATTGAAAAATATTTTCAAATTTTGGGTGAGTTTTGTGAATTCAGTGAGTTAACCATCAATGATGATTCACTCAATTCATGCAACACGACAATTCACATAACATATAATTCAAATCTTTACACTTTTGCATAGGTATCACATATCACATTTACATTTAAGAGCAATCAATTCAGCATTCCAAACAATCAACATACTTGTTAAAAATGCATATGAAATGCTTATGAAACTCCTTTCCAATTGTTATGTTGATGTGATTGAGTGCCTAAACTGTCCCGTACGTAGTGAGCCTTAGGCTCTTAATCACTTTCTAAGCTCGAGGCTCTTTTCACATGTTGAGCTTTAAGCTCTAATCAGTGGCTACTCTGGTCACAACTTCCATTATCTGATTGTCCATTCATGTATGGAATGTATTTATCACAATAAATCATATTATGAAACACATAATTCATCCCATTCACATTCAAGCAACACTTCAATATCGCATCACATTTCACAATCATCAGACCCTCTGTCCGAAAATCAACACAATTCAATTCACATTCGTTAATCAATTCAAACATAATCTAACAAAACAAATAATTGAGTAGAACCGTCTAGGTTAGTCATAAGGTGCACCCAAAGCTAAAGCTAGATGTGTCGCCAACGTTTGGAGGTTGACATTCCAATTGCTCCTCTAAATCAAATAACATACAAATATATCACAATTTGCACAATTATAAGTGTTCAAAAATGCACATGTGTGAAATGAAATATGTACAATGCAAGTTCGTGACAATCCAGGGTATTTTTTCCATCAATTTCATCACCAAATCATTCTCATATCAAAACTCATCTAAGTATAATTTATACTTAGGTTTTATGCCTCACCAAAACCTTTAAAATCTCTATTCCTTTCTCATTGAATCACTTCAGATTTTTCAAAGACACAATTTCTGGTCTATTGTTCACATTCAATCAGAGAGTGAAAATGAAGTAATTTGGTCATACTCTCTTCTAGAAAAGTGTTTTTCTATGTTTTATGTTTCTATTGACACCAAAAACACTCAATTTGGACCATATACCTTAAACATGTTTGAACTGTTCTTATTCAAAAACAGCATACTATGTACAACTTCCATCCAAAAATTGAACATCTTAAAGACTGAATCACAATTCAACTTCTTCGGATGATTTGTAGCACTATTGCTCTAGTTTTCTAAAAATAAAAAAATCAGCTTATTTGGAATCCTAGAATTCCAAATATAATCAAAATACTGAAGTGTGTTCAGTAAAATAATCCTATTTCAGTGCTCCAACAGATTCCACACTTTCACTCGATCAATCTATTTAATTTCAATCTAGAATGCTACAAATTTTTGTGGAGAGGTTTAACAATGTGTTAGAAATATATTGGTTCAAGAATCAAGTCATTTGGAGGTCTAGGGAAAAAGTTATGGTCAAAAGAAGCAAGACTATTCAATAAAAGAAAAAATCTCAAAAGCACGAGGGTATAAATCATCCTTCAATTCCAAAGTCACTATCGTCCTTATGCACGACGGAGCATTCTTGTTAAACCTCAATAAGCACGAGGTGCAAATACATTAAATTCTCAATAGTCACCATCGTTCATACGATGCATTCTTGTTAGACCTTAATAAAAACGAGGTGTAAATCCATTAAATTCTTTAAAGTCACCATCGTGTATAAAATCCTTCTTCTTCTCCACCGAATCACTTCTTCTTCTCTCTACTGTACATTGCAATTTTTTTCCACTTTTTCCATAAAAGTTCATTTCATTACAAAGTTATCATTTCTTCAACTCTACTTTATGACCTCATCAATATATTCATTTACAATTATTAAACTCATGTATGTCCATCTCTAAAAAAAACTCCACACATTCACGTATGAATAACAAAACATCTATAAATGATCTTCTCCAAACCAAAAATATATATATATATATACATATATATGTATATCCATCCACAAATAGCTTAGAACTACTGTCGGGTATAAAAAGCAAAATCAAGTTAAGAAACTCATCCGATATTCATCAGTTATCAACTCTCAAAGTCACGATCTTTGTCGTTGAATCTCCAAATTCACCATCGTGCAATATACCCAAAAATTACGCGTTTTCACTTAACTCTCAAGCACGATGGTGTAAATAAATTTTCACCAAAAAACCATGATGGTGCAAACCCATTATCCTCAAAACAACGTGTTTTTTCTATTCCTCACAATGGTGCAAATTGCCTAAAAACCAGCATGATGGTGCAATCCCACTTTTTATTCACCAAAACACAATTTCTAAACTCCATAGCTCCAAAATTTGCAAACTTTATGTCAATGGAAAGATTAAAGAAATATATACAACTTCCATGAAGACCATTTTGTCAAAATCTATCTAGATTAGTACAATAAATTCACAGATGTTTCAGATCAAATTTTAACTCTCAACTATCCACTTTCAGTGACTTTCCAGATGACTTCCATTGCAAATCCAACACTTCAATTTGTTTTATTTCTAGTCTTCCTACTCCATTTCATTTAACTCATTCACCATAAATCCATACTACTTTTAAATATGCAAATTTAATCAAATTCTCAAAATTGTCAAAAAGAAACAGATATTAGTATTCCTTTCTTCATGCTCTACATTTTCAACTTTCATACATATTCTCTATGTTCTCTTCAACTTTCATTTATACACTCATTCCCATCTTAAACCATCTTTTTACAACTACTCTTCAGCTAAAAAATCATTTTCTCGATCATCTCTAAGGAACTCACATACTCACACATATATATACACGCACAGTGAATAGAAAACAGAGTATATCACCTTTTCATACTTTAATTTTCTACACTAATCCAATACACCATTTCATTGCTATTTCAAACTCCAAAAATCATTTCTACATCATCTGATCACTAATAATCCATCAACTATTAAATAACACTATATCCATAATTTTCATCCCATTAACACAGTTTTCATAAATATACACGTAAATGTCATGTTCATGCAATTAACAGTAAATTCATCAGATTTATCTCGTAAATCCATAACTTAAAAGGATTTACTCAATACTGGTTAAATCTCTGAAAAGAATATTTGATGAAAAACTCTGTGTATTGGGAGGAAATTCGAAGAAGGTGACTAGGAAAAAGGAAACTTAGAAATATCACTTAGTTTTTTAACCCTCAAAGAACAGTAACTTACTTCTCTAACAAATGTATAAAAAGCAACTTTCTAAATCAATGACACTTGTCACTTTCCTAATGTCTAAGCTCTAACCAAGTTCCTTTTGAACTAATTCCTTTAACTCTCATTTTTACAATCCAATTATCTCCATATATTCTTTTGATTCCTTGTTCCCTATTTTTCATAAAAATCCATAATTCTCTATAAATTTCGAAAATAAATCCTAAATTCATCAAAACTCACAAATATAAGAATTCTACTAATCAATAATATTTCCAATATAACAAATTCAAAATTCTCAAAATTTCCAATAATATCACAATTCAGTCCAAAAATATGTTGGATCACCTATGGCCTTGGCATTCACAATACGCAGTGGAATGGACCATACTACATGACAAAAAGTATAACCAAAAATTATAACTCGTACAAAATTACCTCTTAATGTGGATTGGTATTTGCTTATTTTTCAAATTTGTAGACACTACAATACGCAAATATGCTCTACTTGTATCCATAGGAGGATGAACGATCCGGGCAGTGGCTAATGTGTGTTAGCACATTTTAAAATACTTTATGAATGTCGCACAATTTTTCTATTGGAAGAAGAACGAACAGCTAGGTCTGGGTGGCTAGGTTTTCGTCTCACATCTAATGACACATAAGTTTCTCTATTTATAGAGAAAACCTAATCCCTATTCTTTTTAGGAATAAGAACATCATAGTCCTAAACCCA